>APFE030477094.1:948-11728 GCA_000404065.3 Pinus taeda | reverse complement strand
CTACCACTTCGGAGAATGCAGGGACCAGAAAGGATAGGAAACCCATTGAGGTGGCGGTCAATGAGGCAGCTAGAACAGACGCTGACATTCGTAAGTTGATCCAAGAGATGGAGGACAGTATCATGGAGGAAGACTTAACGCCAAAAATGGAAAAATGGCGGGACCTGGTCCATGACCCAAGGTATTCAAACAAACCTTGCACATTTACTGGGTCATGAAACGCTTGCTGGCTTGGAACAGGTGGCGGGGGAGATGGCGGAAATTGCCCAACGCGTGCCCAACCTCAAAAAGGATATGAAGAATCTACAAATGATGATATTGATGCAGGATAGCAAGCTGGGCAGGATCCAACAACGAATGATGGAGCTGTCTCCGGCGCCGGGTAACTCTGCGGTAGCACATGCTATCGTGGATTCCGATCAGGATGATAGCAAGGAATAGCATTTTAGCAGATAGCCTTTACTTTTCTTGTCTTTCTATGTCAATTCAGACCTTAAACTGTGTATCTAGTTGTGAAGTGTATTTAGCTTGGGTTGAAAGACTTATAAAATTTTGCTTATGGATGGCTTATAACAGACTAAGGTGGCCAACAGAGTTGGTTTCCCATGTGGGCAAGTTGAGGCCACCAAGATTTTGTATATGGAACAACTTGCTTTTATAAATAGGCAAAAGAAAAAACTACCATAACTTACAACAAAAAAAAATCATATGTATACGATTCCCCATATGTGGTGCGCTGTTAGAACTTGTTTGGAATCCAACAAATGAGCATTCGAAAAAGGCATTCGACATTCAAGTAGTAAAGATATGTAGCATCAAAAGAAATTATTTGCAAATGCACCAATCTTTGTAATATTTCAAGATGCCTGTTATTCATTTTAGGGTTTAAAATTCAGGGTTTAATTCCCCAATTAAATTCAGATTCGCAAATGTTATCAATTAACCGAAGCTTGCAAATTTATACTACCTCAAAGGTATGAAATTCAAACCTGTAGAAATAAAATACTGTTGCTGAAGATGAACCTGCAGGTCGACTTAGAGAAAGGTGAGCCAATTGGCTTTCACTCTATTGATCGATAGCCACCCTGTAAGTCGAGTTGCAGGGTTGAGAAGGGGCTTGATTGACTGGGCGATTGGTATGAAGAGTCTGGCAGCAGGGAATGAGTGCCGCAAAGCTTGTGAAAAACTGCCTGTAGCAGCGGGATTGATGCCCTGAACTGGCTCAAATGATGGCTCAATGCCACAATGAGAGCAAGCCGCAAGAGAGGAGCATTGGTGCTTCGATGGCTTGCTCAGAAAAAAAAAGCCCCAGCCGCAAGCGGAAGTAACCACGACAGAGAGCGACGAAACAATGGAAATGGTAGAAACAGTGGCCAATGTGCAGAGTGTAGAGCAAGGGGTTCGACGGCAGAGGTATGCCAACGATCTCGTTTGGGATCTGCGTACTTAACTCGCGAGTAAGGGTTGGCAAGCGGTGCGGCCAATCTGCAAGTCGGATGATATTCCGTCGGGAGAAAGGAAAATAAAGGGGTCGATATCCATACTTGTAATGTTTCTCATTTTAATTTTTAATTTTTTTATTTTTTTAATTTTTTAAATCATAAATCTAATGTCAGAAAAGTCGAAATTAATTTTAAAAGCTAGGTGATGACATGTCACTATTCATTTGTATATATGATTATAAATATATGACTATAGATTATGATTACGTGTAGAAGTTCATTTAGTTATGATGTTTCACAAAGTGATGTTATGTGTGAAGGTGAAGATAAATTTATTGCTCAAGTTCGTATAAGGAAATTCTAAACTTAAGTAATGGCTAAAAACAAAAACAAAAAACCACTACTTGAAACTATTTGATTTTAGTTTCTAATTTCAAACTTTCAATCTTAATTTCTAAGAGTAATTTTATGTTAATTGAAAAAAAAAAAATTTAATAATATCATTTTTTTCAAGTGTTCATCTTTTTATTGGTATTTATTTAAATTAAATGAGAAAACAACTTTTTTTTTGCAATAATTACTTTTAGCTATCGTTTTGCAAAATGACATTTACGTTGTTGTGTAAAAAGAATGTACATATGATTAATTTTGCAACATGCGACACTGCTCTGCACCCTGCAAGATCCGCATTCTGCGCATTTTGAAACCTGCGCGTGCATCTGCTGAGGGCTTTGTTGCAGGCCGCGGCTGGCCTGGCTGGGTCTGCTGGCTCATTATGGAGGCGTTGACTCCCCCACAAGGGCCTCCCTCTCCTCCTCTGCCTTCCGCCACTGAGGCCTTCAAAACTTTGTTGGCCTCTTTGCCCAAGAAGAAATGCATGGAATCTGCAAAGTTTGTGAAAAAAATAGAAGATATCCCTGAGATCGCCCTTCCGCCAGAAGGACCGATCCAAGTAGCCTTGTCTCTGGCAGATCGTGCTCTAGTTGGTCAGTTTACAGGACTTTGGCCTTCCCCGAAATCAACTGAGAACTAGGTCGCCAGGCACTGGGCACCTTTGATAAAAGACAAGGTAACCTCTTACTTCCTCGGAAGAGGTTATTTTTGTTTGAGTTCTCTACAAAAGAGGACAAAGATCTCATTTTTCGGAATGGCCCTTACTTCATGGGCCCTCAAGGTATGTATTTGAATAAATGGACGCCAAACTTCGATCCGGTAGTGGATGTGCCTATAGCGGTCCCAGTGTGGGTGAGACTCCCTAACCTTCCAGTTCACTGCTGGAACTAGGACTCTCTGAAGCACATAGGAAATATCCTTGGCAAATTTATAGACAAGGGTAACAGCAAAGACCAGTATGACTGTGTCAGACTCTGTGTGGAGGTAGATCTGGAGGTCGGACTACCGGAACCATCAAAATAATTGTAGGTCCCTAGACTCATGTACAGAAACTGGATTATGAGCATCTGTCGTTCAAATGCCAGAAGTGTCACGTCTATGGACACTTTGCTAGAGACTGCCTGTCCAAAGGGGTGAAAGAAAAAGGGAAGGAAGATGGATGGAACCAGGCAAAGCGCTCCAAAACTTCTCACAAAAAGAATGCAAATGTAAATGCTAAAACTCCTCACACGGGTCCTACTCAAAAACCATCCATGGAAAGCCAAGGGAATAAATTCGAGATCCTTGGATCTGAAATCATGACCACTCAAGAGACAGAAATCCTAAAGGAGGTCTCTCCATCTAAAGCCTCCCCCTCCACCAAAAGTGCATCAGAGAGATCCAAAGTGAGGATATCATAAGAGGAGGAGGAAACCCAAGAGTCCGAGGAATCGGAGGAAGAAGGGGAAATAGGTGAATCACAATCTTCTCCTAGAAGATCTACAAGAGGACGCAAGTCTACAAAGGAAAAAAGAGAACAAGAAACTTATAAGGACAAGCTCTAGGGCAGCCAGCCAACGTTAGAGAAACTCCTAGCAAAAACCCTGAAGATGACGAGGATTCAATCCCAGGGCTCCAAGGGAGCTCACCACAGCAAAAATAAATGATGAAGATAGTCTCCTAGAATTGTAGGGGAATGGGCACCACAGCTAAGGAAGAAGCAATGAATAGTTTAATAAGATTGGAAGCCCCGAATATCCTCCTCATCCAGGAGTCTAAATTGAAGGACACAGCTTTCCTCCAAGCAAGCAAAAAATTTTGGAATAAATGTGGAGCGCATGCAATTTCTACCCGTGGAACATCGGGAGGGCTTGGATCGCCCTGGAACACTAATAAGTTCTCATTAATCTCTAAGTCCCTGAATACCCATTGGATTTTTTTTTAAATGCAGCATTTAGAATCTAAGAAGATTATTTGTCTATTCAATGTGTATGCTCCTAACAATGCAAGTGAGAAAAAAACTGTTGGGACTCCATTAAAAGCCTAGCAGATCTAGAGAATCTGGAAAACATAATCATAGCCGGAGATCTAAACCTCACCCTCCTCTCAACAGAAAAAAGAGGAGGTAGCATCGTTAGAGATCCGGCAAGAGAATGGGCGGAAGACCTCATGCAAGACTGGGACCTGCTAGATATCAAGCCGGTTACTGGCATGTTCACATGGTCAAATAAGAGAGTTGGGCCGGGTCACATAGTGGCAAGACTTGATAGGTTTTTTGTTCAAAGTTCCTTCCTGCTTCTTGGGTTAGAGGCTAGAATGCGTATTCTCCATAGCAGTGTATCATATCACAAGCCCATTAGCCTAGAGTTGTTGACTCCTAAGGACTTGGGGCCTATCCCTTTCAGATTTAGTTCTCTATGGACTAAAGAGACAGACTTCATGCAAAAGGTCAGAGATTGTTGGAAAGATCCAGTCAAGGGTTCCCCTTCTTTTGTTTAGGAGGAAAAACTTCGAAGAGTAAAAGCTATGCTAAAAGGTTGGGTTAAGACCTTACCCAATCCTGCTGTTGAAAGAAAAAAAATCCAAAGCGCCCTAGAAAAGCAGCACCTCCATCTAGAAGCTGTTGAAATCACCAAAGAAGAGTTGGACAAGGAGTCTCAATTATAGCATAAATTCCATAAGGCATGTCTGGTAAAAGAAGAATTCTGGAGGCTCAAGTCCAGGAGTTTATGGCTCAAAGCAGGCAATAGAAACTCTTCTTTTTTCCACAAGCAAGCTCAAGCCAGGAAATGCTGTAATTCTATCTCTGAAATCAAAAAAGATAACTACACCTTAAAGGATTTTGCTAGCATCAAGAAGGCAATTTCAAATCACTTTGAGAAGATGTACAGTGAAGACATGGAGGCTAGCCAAAACGACAATCTGCTAGACATTGTTCGCAACCTCATTACCTCTGAAATGAATTAGGCCCTTGAAGGCAAAATCAACAAAAATGAAGTTAGGGAAGCCCTCTTTGCAATGGATCCTGACAAAGCCCCGCGACCGGATGGTTTCACACCCAGATTTTTTCAGACCTGTTGGCAAATCGTTGAGAAGGAGTTCTTTAAAATGATCCAGAAGTCCCAAGAGTGTCAGAAAATTGGAGGCTGCACAAACTCAACTTTTCTAGCCCTCATCCCTAAAGAAAAAGGTGCAAACTCATTTAATAGATTTCGCCCTATATGCTTATGTAACATTGGATATAAAGTGATTACCAAGGTAATAGCAAACAGGCTAAAGCAAATTCTCCCCAAAATCATCCCGGAGAATCAAGGTGGATTTATACATGGCAAAAAGCTAGTAGATAATTTCATCCTGGTCCAAGAGGCAATCCAGTCCAGCCTTCGTCGAAAAGAAAAAGGTATGGTCATGAAACTAGATTTAGCAAATGCATTTGATCATGTAAGACATAGCTTTTTGTTTGATGTTTTGCACAAGCTTGGTTTTGGTCAAAATGTTATCAAGTGGATCAGAGCTTGTATTTCAGAACCCTAGATTGCTCCTTTAGTGAATGGCAGGGCTGTTGATTTCTTCAAAGCTTCTAGAGGGCTGAGGCAGGGGTGCCCCCTCTCACCCCTCCTCTTTGTGTTGTAGGCCTCTATCCTCAGCTTCTATTTAGATAAGAAGCAACAAGACCAAGATATAGCTGGCATGTGCATAGCAAGAGGGGTTAAGAGCATCAACCACGCCCTCTTTGCAAATGATACCTTGTTGCTGGGGGCTGTAACTCATCTTTCTGCAATCAAATTTAAAGAAGTGTTGGATGATTATTGTAAAGTTTCGGGAAGTGAATTAAACAAGGGCAAATGTCATATATACTACTGGAATATCTATGTTGCTTCTGCAAGTTCTATAGCCAGATGTCTAGGCTTTGCAGCTTCTGCATCTTGGACCTCCTTTAAGTACCTTGGGCTGCCCATCTTTCATAAGAGGGCTTTGAGCAAGGATTGGCATCCCCAGATAGAAAAATTCAAAGCAAAATGCAAGCCTGGGGATCCTCCTGGCTCAACATTGCCGGAAAATCAGTGCTCATCAAATCCGTGCTTAGCAGCCTGCCGATATTCCAATTCTCTGTTCTTTTGGCGCCTGTGGGAATCATTAAGATGATGGAGGAGCTAATCAGAATTTTTTTGGGGAAAGGAGGCAAACATAATTAGAAGAGAATTCCTCTTGTCCATTGGGAAATTGTCTCCAGACCGCTTCAGGAGGGAGGATTGAACTTCAAAAATCTCAGTATACAAAACTTAGCTATGGGAGCCAAATTTATCTGGAAAACCATAGCTGCAAATCCAGGATGGGTTCAATTAGCTCTGTGGAGGAAATATTTAAAAGGACGGAGACTCTGGTGCCTGGAGCAGTCCAAAAATCAAAACAGAACCCCCTTTAGCACTCTAAGCATTAAAATTTGCCTGCTAATAAGAAACCACGCCTATTGGATACCAGGAAATGGTAAAAACATCAGTTTGTGGGATGATAGCATCATGAACAGGCCTCCGCTGGCGGACTCGGGTCTCAGGATCGAGCTGGAGGCATGGATGGATGAAGCAAACATCAAAACGCTTTGGGACATATCAAACTGGAGTGGAGACAACTAGTCGGGCTGGAAACAGATCACAATCCCACCTGCGTTGCAATCAGAGTTTGTTGTGCTGTTAATGATGTTGCATGGGATGGCTCCATCACACGCAAGAAGGAAAGATACGAGAGGCTGGGGACCAAAATAGATAGGCTATATGGTGGCTCAGGGCTACGCCAAATGCATAGAGCGACCTCACGTGCCTCCTAATCCTGCCCCCTGGGTTGGCATTTGGAATTTCCCTACTATTCCAAAAATTGATCACTTATGCTGGTTGCTATGTCATCAAAAAATTCTAACAGACGACAGCCTACAGAAAAGGGGCATTCTAGGGCCATCAAGATGCATGCTATGTAAGGAAAGTTTGGAATCCACTCTTCATCTCACGCTGGAGTGCAAATTTACAGGTCTAATCTGGCATGAGCTTCTTGGATCATTGAATTTTATGCTCACCTTCCCCCACTCGGTCCCGGACCTGTTTGCTGGGTGGATGGCCAAGTATCCAGGCCCAAATCCAAAAAACAAGATAGTTAAGGCAGCATGGATTGCTCTGCCTAAATCCATCAGCTAGAAAATCTGGCTGGAGAGGAACAAAAGGACTTTGAGAAACAAGGAACAAGGCTTCAGAATAGTAGCAAATACAATGAAAGGTCAGTTAAATGAGTGGCTAAGAGACAAAAGCGATGACACAAACCTAAGACAGCAGGATATTGTGTTTGGAGTAGCCCTCAACCTCAATTTTCAAAAATCGAAAACCTCATCTATATTCCTCAAAGATTTGCAAATCAGGAAAAACGAAGAAGAATTCCAATCTTGGATGTCCAAACAAACACTTCCTTCTCTCTTCTTTGACGGGGCAGCCAAGGGAAACCCAAGAATGGCTTGCATAGGAGGGCTCATTATAAACCCAGAAGAAACATCTATACACAGATTTGCGTGGGGATTGGGCCACTCCTCAAGCATACAAGCTGAAGCGATGGCCCTTTTTCAAGGGATCAAACTGCTCAAAGAGCTGGGACACATGGAGGCAATAGTTTTCGGTGATTCCCAGGTCATCATCAAAGCAGTGGCGACCAACGCAAATTCAGCAGATCTACGACTTGCAAGGACAATTACAAGAATTAAAGACATGACAAAGCTCCTAAATTTGAAAATTTTTCATATCCTGAGAAACAACAACAAAGAAGCAGACATAGAGGCAAATAAGGCAGTCCAGCTAGCTGCCAGAACTATTCTTAGAGATAATGAAATCTCTTGGGACCTAATTCCCTAAATTTCTACGTTCTTCTGCTTTTTATTGAATCAATTTGTTTGCATTCATAAGCTCGGGAAATCAGCAACAAGAGTTCGTTTGATAAATTGTAAAAAGAGGCCATTCATAAGCATATGCGCTATGTCCCGCTTGTTGGAGAGATGCCTAGAAACCAGCTTCACTATTTGTAACCGGAGTTATGGCTTTTTGCCAAACATTTAATGAAGTCTCATAACTGTTTCTGTAATATATATATATAATATATGTTGTAATATTTTGGAATAACAAACAAAAAAGGTGACTGAGTGTGAGGACATGGATTGTAGAGCTAGGAATGGAGAATTCCTGGTAGGGATGATACAGTTTATTGTGCAAAGAAGAAACTTGAACTTCACGATAGGCATTAAAGGCTTAGTGCTCCATGAAGTAAAGGAGATGGTTCATGATATTAAATGGCCTTAGGAAAATATTCAGGCCCATGCTTGTTTGAAATAATACAAAGAGCAAAAGGTAACAAAATTTATGGGTTGGTTGCAAGAGCAAGGATGCAGTAGTAAGGGAGGGACAAGAAACTTGCTCTATAAGAAAAACAAGCATTTGGAAGAGATAATGTGGATAGAGGGTCAAATTCAGTTTTACTGCACACAAAAAAGATAAATATTGTATGGTTACAAATTGCAATTAATGGGTTATGCTACATTGTCATTGTGATGGATATGGATCAATAGCAAGTGCAATATGTGTTTTTTGAATATATCTGCGATGCAATTGTGAACCGATATTTTCCTAATTTTTATATTGATTGTGGTTGTGATTATGCATGGGCACATGTGTCCTATGCTTTCATGAAAAAGTAACTAAGTTAATATAGTAAACAATAGTAATTACAGAGTGTTTGAAGTTCACACTGAAGAAGAATCCCATAACAATTTTTCCTAAATGCTTAATGATATCATCAAAAATTCAATAAATGAAGTTAAGGACCTCAACGATCTATTCAAATTGCAAAACAAGATCAGTTAGAGCAATTGAATTATGATCTCTTTTTATTAATCTACAAATCTATATTAGAGACGTTATGCTTGACAGAGACGATTAACGTGTACATGAAGATATTTGTTTACAAAACATTGTTGCGAAATATCAAAGAAATGCACTCGCGTCGATTATGTCTTGTTGTAGTGCTTCTACATGCTTTAGCCTTTATTGTGCATGAGCCTCCATTCTCATCACAGGGAGCTTGGCAATGAGGATCACAAGTCCCTGCCAATATCCAAATGCCCCGGTTACTCATGAGCAATGTCGAGGAGTTGTCGAGAGAATTCATGAGCATTCTAGAATAATTGGTATGTGGTAGGCAAGGTGGAATTATGAAGTAAGGTGGCTCCAAGTTTCTATCAGATAAGAACTATAGGAGCGCATGTGCCACCATGCAAGGAATTTGCTACCCGAAGGCAAAGAAGTGCCACAGGATAGTAATTCCTCAATGTAACTATCACCCAAGCTCAGAAGGGGTAACGCCATGGAACGTCTTAGTATGACTTCAACAGAGTGGTGAGGTGCTCATTTAGATCTACAGGCAGAATGAATTCCTGAGAGCAGCATAGAATGGAGAGGATTAGTTGGAGGTAGTTCATGCAGCAACATACCTGGTCTTTGAGGACAGTGCAGAAATGTCGACTGAAGACTATGCATGGTGCAAAGCTAAAGGGCCATAACACAACCATTCTTGAAAAATAAGAAAGGATGTTCAGTGTGGAGCAAAGGGGGAAATGTTAAATTTATAGAAAGAATTGGATAAGGCTTATAATCTTGTAGTTAGGACCGTGGGCAGGAAAACTTGTGATTGGGCCAACAAGATTCTCCTGTTGTATGATTGTACATCGCACATGGATTATTTGCAGGGTTCAAGCAATGAGGTGGGTAACAGAGAGTTGGCAGGATGGAGTAATAGTTGCATAACAACATAAGAAAAGTAGTGCAAAAAGCCATTTAATTCAAGGTTGGGTGGTCGGGCCGTATTCATTTGTAGTCACTTTGAGTTAGTAATCGCGTGGTCAAAAAGTCGGGTGGTCGGGAGGTTACATTTTTTTTCAAAATATTTTTGGATTCGATGTCCGACTTAATATTGAGTCGATTGTGTAGGTTTTAACCCTGTACATAAATTACCTGCATACAAATTCTAAAACACATAAAATAAACAATGTGAGAGAATAACACATAAACCACATATACATAGAGATTGTCGCCTGGATCCCAAAACCGGGACTACCAGCTTGATTTTTCATTATGTTCCTTTCAATGTTATAATACATATTTATACATGCCGAAGCATCCAATACCATGGACCGAAAAACCATCACGTCCAAAACCATGGACCGAAAACTATCGCGTCCCAAAACATGTGCGAAAATCATGCACAAAACCATAGGTGGGTTCGCCCAACTTAACATAGGGTCAAAAACCAAAATTTTCCGGGGCACTGCCCTGGACCCCATAAAGTGGGGTTACGGGTACCCCTCAAACCCCCTATTAACTATGTGGAAAGAATATAACACAACCCAACAATCTCCCACTTGTAGTTTTCTTTCCACAGGGGGCCACAGGAGAGCTTAGTCATTTTTCCAGCCCTAAAACACCCATTGTTTCTCTACACCAAGAGAACTTCTCAGAGCTAACAGATTTTGTCAATGCATTTACAGTATTCTTCAAAGTGTCCACCTTTATTAGCAACACCTTTTTGTCTTCTATCATATCCCTCACAAAGTGATACTGAACATCAATGTGCTTTATCTTTGAATGATAAGCAGGGTTCTTATCCAAGAAAATTGCACTTTGGCTGTCACAGTCTATCCTTATAGCTCCCTGTACTGACCCCATGCTTGAACACAATCTCTGCAACCAAACTGCTTCCTTGCTTGCATGAGTGGCTGCCATGTATTCTCCCTCTGTAGTTGTTAGTGCCACTACAGATTGTTTCTTACTCATCCAACTGACTGCAGCTCCAAATAGGTTAAACACATACCCACTTGTAGATCTTCTCTGATCCAGATCTCTAGCCTAGTCTGCATCAAAAAAGCCACGAATATCCAACACTCT
>APFE030477087.1:210667-232193 GCA_000404065.3 Pinus taeda | reverse complement strand
TATATTTATTTTTAAAATATATAAACAAATCTCCAATGGGGTGTAATAACTTCAATAATTGAGGTCATTAACTAAGAATGGGGTTTTCGTATCTCACTTGTTCAGAAAATGATGTAGCACATGGAGGCCAACTTACATGATCGAGAGGTCAGCTCACATGCCTTGGCCAACTTTCATCCTTGGATTTCAAATACTCGCATGTTGTTACAGTTGGGGTGGCAAAGTGTAGTGGCACAAAGAGGAGAGGGCGAGGCATTCTCCTCCCCTCGTGCCCTTGGCTTTCTTGTTATGTTTATTGATGTTTGGCTTATAGTGGAGGGTGAGGTTCTTACCTATCGTTGTGGTGGTATTGGTGATTTGTAGTCGGAGGTCCCAAGGGTGGCGAGTCTGATTTTTGTAGTGACAACTAGTGGTTTTTCGTTCCAAGACTTGAGGGTGGTGAGTTTGCACTTGGTGTTGAGGATGTTTTTCTCATGGAAGGGCTTCGATATGTTGTTGATGCTGGAGAGTATATCTCAGCATGCCTTGTATATCAGTTAAATGTTCTTCATACTTTTCTTGCATAATTCTGAACATGGCCCGAACTTTGAACTAGTGGTCATCCTTTCAACTTCGACACCCTTGGTTCTTGACTCAACAAGCATTTCATTCATCTACCCCGTCTTGGTTTGTGGGTGTTGGTACCCTGGAAACTTTTCCATCTGGTATTAGGGTTAAGATTTATGAATTAAATTGTTGATCAACTCATCACTTGAGTGTTTTCAGTTACCCTGTCCCTTGTAAATCTATGTTATTTCAAATTTGGGAATATTGGACTTGTGCTAGTTTTGTTGCTATTTGTTTCAGTATGTTTTCAATTTCCGTCACATGGTCACTTCGTCCACTACAACTCCTTTATAGTTCTTATCTCTGGGTTGGTTTAAGTTTTCGGGCAGGAAGTGTCCACTTTTTGCATTGGTTTTCCTTTCTGATTACTAGAGTTGTCGCTATCTTGTTGTTCGTTGTTGTCAATAAATATCCTCTATTGTATTCAGGCCCTAATTTTCTTGTGGTGTGTTGGGTGGACGACTTGATCCTATTTGGTGTGTCTAGTTCCATTCCTTGGCTTCCTCTCTTTGTTTCTCCAATTAGTATCACTCCTATACTCGGAGGTATTTTATTCCCATATACCATGGCCCCATTGCCAACGACAACCCAACTGTCGAGGTGGGTCTAGTTCGGTTCATTTGCAACCCCGATGACTTTTCACGTGGGAATCAATCACTACATATTTTGACTTACTGCCTCCAGAATTAATAAAAGATTTTTTTCATATGGAATCTCAAGTATTTGGAGAACAACCCTATTTTTCTGATTCTGAAATTGGTGATAAGGGCCTTCAATGGATCCCAATCTCGGGAAGGTTAAAAACTTAGAGGCTATACTTTCTTCATTCCTTGATAGTCCACCATTAATTGGACACTTTGTTCTAAATGATTTTAAGAGACAAACAGGTGGATAAATACAATTTTTTTGTTGGCCAGGAGGATATAAAACGGATCCTCCAAAATCTTAGGTATTATTTGGATGAAATCGATGCTCGGTCAGTGGGGCTGGAAAGTTATGTGATCTCTGAATCTTCCTCGGGAGACTCGTCTGATCCCCACAGTGGTTCCATGATTTCTTCAGTTGATAATCCACATACTCTCACAATCATTTCTTCTAACTAGCTTTGTCAAAGGTTATCGGATTAATATTTTGCTCTGACAAGTTATATGGATGCTTTTGTTTATGGTTTTTTTCTCATCATAGTTTCTAGTTGCTACTAAGAGACATCCTCTTTCGGTAATAGTTTCACGGTTTCAATTTGTTGTTCTAGCATGGTTTGTTGCACACTTTTAGTCTTTCTTGAATTGTTATGGTGTGGCGTATAGAGCATCCAAATGTTTGTTGGGCTCTCATTTTACTGCATGTTCCTCTCATTCAAATACCAACACTTATGGCTTGCCTGGTTTTGTTCCTTGGCTTATGCGCGAAAAGCTATATCTCCAAAACCTCTACTATTTTTGTTGGTTGTTGGACGTTGATGCTCTAATATTCGTTTATGATTGATATATTTGTATGGAGTTTATGTTCTCAAAAGTTATAAAATGGCTTATGTGGTTTCTATCTATACTGGTATAATGGTGTTGTCATTTCTCCATTGGGTTAATGGCCTTGAAAGCTTTGGGGTGGAAAACTCTGCCTATGTTTTACTCATGACCTCATAGTCTATCAGATGTATTTGCAATCCTTTTGTATATTAATAGAAATCCTTCGTATTAGCTTATATGTGTGTGTGTGTGTGTGTTTAAGGATTTTTAAAATTGTTATGTAGTAACTTTCATTCATTATTGTTGATTTTTGTTTCTTATATATATAAAAAAAGAGAACGATAAATATCATTTACATATAGTGTTTTGATTTTAAAGTAATTAATTTTATATAATTTATTTCAATGGTTTTATGAAGATATTCCTTTATTAATTGAGAAAATTATATTATATATATATATTTTTCTAATTTACTTTATGTGTTTCTCTATTCATTTTAAAACTTATTTATTTTCTCCCCCTGATTGGGATGTGAGACAGCTAGAGGCTTCCTTGGGCTTGATTGATATGACAAATATTTTATTGTTTTGGGACGGTGGGTGGTATCCCCCACGCCCTCACATGCGTATTCAATGTGATAATATGCAGTGTCGCAAATCTTGGCAGATCTACGACGTGAAGGTTGGTAATCATTGGCGCCTATAGGTAGTGGGAGAGAAGGTGGAGATAAGACCATATATCCAACATATAAACTTGGGTCCTCAACTTCTTAAGGAGCCTAAGTTTGTTGGTTATAGATTCGCGATGCTGGGAACACGAGAGAAATACCCAGCTGCTGCCTATCTCTGCTCGAGTTTGGAGTATAAATTTTGTTATGTTATAACACTATTTTTGTATCCTGGGTGGGGAGAAGCTCTCGGGATAAACTTCGCGCCAAAAGGGGAAACGAAACACTACTTAAATTAGCAGTTTCTAGGACTGGCAATATAGGCCTTCTCGATTATGTAATGTCGATTTCCATATTCTTTGGAAATATTCTTTATCACATGGGCATGTTTACTCATTTCAAAATTTTTATCATGATGTTTTCTCTAAATGTTGATAATTGGGTTTCTCGATTTGAGATTGAATTGTCGGGACAAGCCCTCTGGAGAGTAAGGGTTTTTGAAAATGATCAGGGCCAAGTCTAAGTACTTAGAGCTCGGGGGGGGCATGGGGGACACCATTCTTATTTTAGTGATACCTCGTATCTCTAGAGGGTTATTAATTATATATGTTTACTCTCTTGGGTGGTGGAATTTTGAAGGGATGCAGTGTTGTCCGGTGTTGCATTTGTTTTTATGGCCATTCATTAAGTTAATGCTTTTTTTTTGGGTGGTTCTCTATACAAATTACTATACGTCCATTTGTGTTGTCTTCAGTTTTGGCCTCTATAGAGTGGGTTGGGTCACAAGTTCAGGAAAGTGGGAGAAGAGTGAAGAAAGGAGGCCCGACCTTGGTAAATATGGTGAAGTCTCAGCCTTGCGGTGGAGCCCCGGGTCGAGGCGGAAGAGGCAGAAGACACTAGGAAGATAAATGAAAAGATGAAGATCCATCTTCCGATCAGACTGAGCGGCAGAGGACTAGGCGACAGAGGATTGAGCGATGGCAGGCTACGCAACAAAGTACAATGTGGAGGGGGACTGTGCGGAAAGGTACAACGCGCCAAGGGACTGTGCAGCCGGGGATTGTGTGACATATGGGTTGAAAAACAAACACTAAGAATCCTCAGGCCACGGTCCAGACTTAGTGCGAAGGGACCCCGATGCAGGTGAAACAATTGATTGCGAACTTGGAGGCATAGCTGAATTTGCAAGCTGAGCTTGAACTGTCTGCTAAAGACTGGAGGGAACTAATCATGGACCTTGGGTACAAGCGTGGTCATCTCACCCTATTCAGACAATCCATTCATCTTTACTGGTTAATGAAGTTCATAGTCGCCAAAGTAATGGTTGCGACCACCATCACAATGGTGCATAGTGAGGCTGAGTCGGGCCTGCAAGACATTCAAAATGAGCTCTAGCTTATCAAATGATAGTTGAAGAATTAGATCGCTCATCTGGGACATCGAGCGACATATCCCATGTCTGCCGCAATTTGAATTACTAGGATCAAGTGCTAAAGATCCTACTTGGGTGCAATCATCAGATGATTAGTGGGTCGGAGTTATGAATGTTAATTTTGGCTTAATTTTGGATTTTTATATCAGGTAACATTTCTTTTTTTAGTATGATGTTTACTAGTTGGTTTCCAAACTATCAGCGTTATAAGGTTTGGCTAAAAAGACTCAAACTATTTATGTTTTGGATGGCTTATAATGTGATTTGGTGGCCAAAAAATTTGGTTTCCCACTAGGCGGGTTGAGGCCACCCAATGACTCATATATTTGTAACCTGCCTGTTTATAGATGAATGGATGAAATGTACTGCTAAGCTTACAAAAAAACACTTATTTATTTTCTCAATTTTATATTTGAGAAAGTCCAACGACTTTGGATTTGACCTGACTCGACGAGGAAGCTGGAATCCTAGCTGCCTCGACCCTAGTTTGTGTCATCTGTTGCCTCCTACAACTCATTTCCATCGCAGTGTTCCTCATTGTTGGTGTGATTATAGTTTGTGGTGGCCTTTCTGCAGATTTTGGTACGTGCTATTGTTCATTGGGGTCTTTTTGTATCATAAAGACTGCTTTAGGGTCTGCTTCTAGGGTTTCTATTTCATCAACAGAGTAATTTAGAGTATAGAGGGAATGGAGGTTTCTATTTCATTCTGAATCGTAGACACCTCAGCCTTGGTTCACGTCGTCGATTACCTCCCGTGGCTCATTTTTGCCATGGTGTTCCCCTTTGTTGGTGTTGCTACAGTTCGTGGTGACCTTTATGCATATTTTAGTGCGTGTTGGTCTTCATCAAGGTCCTTTTGTTTCACAGATGTTGCTCTGGGGCTCGCTTCTATGGGTTCTCTACAGTGTTGTCATTTTCCATATGTCGTCATTTTGTTGGATACATATTGTGTCTGTGTTCATTGTCGTTGGGGATGTCATTGTGGGTTATGAGCCATGAAACCCTGTTTTCTTGTCATGAAATAGCTTTATGCTAGCTTCCATAAGAAATGAGGCGACCTTCCAAAGCATCTCTAGGAATTTATTTCTAGTGAGAGTATCTTTCGGTGTTTACTTTCTTGCCTATTAGAGTATCTTCTTGCTATGTTTTCCTTGTAGTTCAGAGTATCTTTCGGTGTGGCCAGGGTGCCCTTTTTTCATCTCTAGGTGCACCCAATATGGTCCGAGCATCTTCTGACTATTTTTCATGACTATTTATGCATGTGCATGTGATGAGGCCTGTCGAAGCATCTCCAAGTGAATGTTGGTCAAAGCATTTTCCAACTATTTTTTTGCATGCCTTACACCCTTTTTTCTTTTAGATTTATGTTGGGGTCTATAGACTAACATTGTAATGATTGACCTCCCTTTTGTTTAGGTTATATATGGTGCTCCCTATGGGGTATTTTGGTGAGCATGCATGCGCTGCTATCACATTTCTTTCACAAGTTATGTTAACAACTCCATTTTAATGAAAATTGTTGGTTTTTTCCTTCTAGAAAAAAGTCTAACCATTTTGTGGCATGTTCACTTGTTTAGAAGAAAAATGTAATTTTTATTTTGAAATTTGTTAAACATTAGACTAAACTGTCACATTTCATAAAGGAAGATTCTTCAACCCACAATGTAAGAATGCGATCCAAGTTCAAAAATATCCATATAAATTTGAAACCATTAAAATTTGAACACCATTAAAATTCATAGATGCATGTAAATAAATAATGTAACATCGATTAACATGATCAAACTCATTAAAGCTGCATATCCATTTTATTCACAAAATGAATATAAACTTAAATTTTAGAATTATAAATAGAGATCGAAGACAAAAATAAATATATAAGTAGACATTTAATAGCCCCATTCCCCTCCTTTTATCTTCGCCTACGGTGGACTCATTGCTCCTCACATGCTCTCCACAACCAATTTTGGCCTTTACATTGGTTTTTAACAAAATATTTACATATCTTGAACCATGGAAAGCTTACCTAATAGTATATGAACATTGTACTTATTGCAAATTGTAATTACATGCATAACTATTCACTAATCAAGATTTGGCATTGATTTCAACACTAATAATTCATACAACATATTTCGTCATAGCGTTCCTATTTCAACCCAAGGTGCATGGGGCGGCCTTGACTTTACTTGTTAATTTAATTCAATGGGTGAGATTTAACGAGTGAATATACCTAAAATATGCTTCATCTCTGCCTCACATCCACCATTGTGTCGTGAGGGACAATGAAGAGATGGAAAACAAATTATTTAACTTTGCGGTGGTGAAATTTTGTTGGCAGCGGCGTCCGTGACACACGTCGCTCATCTCCCTGCAAAATGAACCATCTCCCTGCAAAGGTAATATATTGATCATTGCTTGTGATGGATTGTTGGTCAGAAGTCATCATTTATTCAACTTGAGAGTGACACTTCATCCTATTATGATTTTAAAAGTATTAAGCTTATTATATTTAAAATTATTTTTTTAGATTTATTTTAGTTTTTAATTTTTATTTTTTTATAAAATAGTTAATATATTAAAAAATATATATTTTATACAAATAATTTTTTAATATTATTATAATAGATTTTTTAAATATAATTAAAAATAATAATTAAGAATCAAAATTTATTTTTGGAATCAAAATTTTTGATGACCTTCTCCTTTGATATCAAGAAGGTAGAGATGGGTATCAAGAAGTTGGGTGTTGGAAAAGCAAAAGATTTCGCTGAACTCCAAGCAGAAAATCTAAAGTGGGGCTCAAAGATCCTTGCACCTCACATTACAAAAATTTTCAATAACATCATACAACAGGGGCTTCCCACATATTGGACAACTAGTCTAGCAAAACCTCTTTTCAAGAGTGGTCACATCAATAATCCCTCCAATTATAGGACCATCATGAAAAACTCTTTGTTTGCAAAGCTATTTAGAAACATGCTAGAAAATAAAATTAGCAAGTGGGAAGAAGAAAGAGATATGTGTGCTAAAGGACAAGCAGGTTTTATACCTAAATATTCCACAGTTGATCGTTGTATAACTTTAAGGCACATCATTGAAAAAGTTTGGGAGAAAAAGAAAGAAGTCTTTTGTTGCTTTGTTGATTTCAGAAAAGTGTTTGACTCAGTTCCTAGGGATAAACTTTGGCACATAATGGAGGAACTTGGGGTTCCTAAACATTTGAGAGCGGTTGTGCATAGGCTGTATGAAGAGGTGAAAGTTAAAATTAGAACTTTATCAGGCATTTTTGAAAGTTTTAGAAGCGATATCGGGGTCAAGCAAGGTTGCCCATTGTCTCCTACACGTTTTGGTTTATACATCGACAAGCTTGAGGAGTGATTAAATTCGCAAGGGGGTGATGGTCACGTTATGGTATCTATTTGGACAAGTTTGTTATAAGGCTTCTTTTGTATGCATGTGACCTTATTCTGGATGCTAAATCGACTCTTGGTTTGCAAGAGCACTTACTATCCCTTGAGCACTTTTATAGAAGTGTGGGGATGCAAGTCAATATCAGCGAAATGAAAGTAGTAGTTTTCTGTAAGAGAAGAAAACATAACCAGCATAGGTTCTTCTTTGAAGACAACATTCTGGAAGAAGTTGTGGATTACAAATACCTTAGAATCGACTTCCACAAAAATCTAAGCTGGGATGGTTGTAGAAAGAAAATAACTTTGGGGGGTTGGACAACATTTTATGCTTTTCAAAAATAGGTGTGGAGAGGCAGAGTTATGGGACTCGAAACCACTCAAACTATTTTTGCGCTTCTAGTGATTCTGGTGATTCTCTATGGTTTTGAACTATGGGTCAGCAGTACATTCGACATGTAGTGGAAACAAATTGAGAAAATTCAGAAGCGTTTGATTACAAACATATTCATGATTAAAAGTGCAGTTCCTTATGATATCTTGTTAAGTGAAATAAGGGTTGCTCCGATTGAAGCAATTGCTATGGTGCAAGTCATAAGGTATTTAAAAAAATTGAGAAAAAGGAAGAGGGTATATGGCCTAAGGTTGTCTTTAATGACAGATTGTGCAAAAAAAAAAGGATGCAGCAAAATAATAAATGGTTTAGTAAATGGGGTATTTGCTTGAATGCATGTCCCATAAAAAACAAACAGATACAAGATTTTGTTATGGAAAAGTTCCACAAGCGTACTTGGGATAAGGAGCTAGGAAGAAATAAAAAGTACTATATTGAAGTGTTTAATCCCACTCATAGTCATCAACCAAAGTCATACATAGAGGCCAATATCTCTTGGAAAGCCAAAATTCTTATTGCTCAGTTAAGGACTAATTCTCATCAACTCCATTGTGAAACATGGCATTGGAAAATGCCAAAAGAAGTGTGAGAGGAAAGAGTATGCATTTTTTATTCTTCCAGAAAAGTGGAAACATAAAAGCATTTCATTTTATAATGTGAGGCCTTCAAAGACAATAGGGAAAGTTATGCAGATATGCTGGCAGCTAGCTCTTGGGATAATCTATTTAGCGAGGAGTTTATTGAGAAGATCAGAGCATTTATTGTGAAGCTTCACAGAAAAAGGACCGAATACATCAAGCGGATGAAGAAGCAATATTTCCCATAGGCTATCTTTAGCCTCGTGGACGTTAAAATAATTTCTTTATTCTTTCTTTACAAATAACAATTAACAATAAATATATGTATTACTAAATAACAAATAAATTTGTAGTATCCTTAAAATGCTTATGGAGATTTTAACTTATTTTTATTTTTTAAATTTCTATTTATAATTGTCATTTTATTATATTTACACTTTAGCGTTGTTATGGCTTGAATTTAGAAATTTTATTTTTTCTAAGATTCGTGAATTATTTTCATTATTATTATTTAAAATATTTTTTTTTTTTTTTTTTTAGCTATTATTTTTAGATTTTAGTTATTTTATTTAAAAAGTATTTTGTTCTTTATTTTATTTCATATTTTCATTAAAATATTAATAATAAGATAATTAAAATTAATGTAATTTAATATATTCTAAAACCTCCTAGACACTTTTAATTCGCATAGTTTTACTATTATTAATTATTATTATTTCTTTATAAAGGCTGGATCAACTATTTCATTGCTAGAAAAAAATTATTATTATTATTTAGTAGATCCTTGAGTTTATCAATCCCTTGGGTGTATTAAACTAAGGGTTCATATTCTTAAGGTATAATATGATTCATAGGGTTTATAATATTAATCCTATGGTTTAATATAAATCCCCTTAGTTTATAATCATGGTCAACCATGGTCCAACGCCACATTGTGACAAAGATTTCATCACTATGAAAATCAACCATGTTCAATCATGGCGAACCATAGTCCACCATGGTCCAACGTCGCATTGTGACAAATATTGTGTCAATCTTAAAATCAATCATGATCAACCATGACCTATCATGGCCAATCATGGTCAGACATGGTCCACCATGGTCCAACATCACATGTGACAAAGATTGTCTCAGTATTAAAATCAATCATGGTCAACCATGATCTATCATGGCCAATCTGAAAATCAACCACGGTTAATCATGTTTAGTCATGGTCCAACGTCATAGTGTGACAAATGATGTCTCAATATGAACATCAACTATATGTGAACCATGGTCAACCATCATCAACCATTGTCAACCATGGTCGAACGTTGCATTTTGAAAAAGATTGTCTCAATATGAAAATCAATCATGGTCAATAACCATGGTAACATTGTGTCAAAGGTTGTCTCATGGTCCAACGCCACATTGTGACAACCATGGTCCACCTTGGTCCAACGTCACATTCTGATAAAGATTGTCTCAATATGAAAATAAACCAAGGTCAACTAGGTCCAATGTCGCATTTTGAGAAAGATTTTCTCAATATGAAAATCGATCATGGTCAATGATGGTCCAACAATGCATTGTGACAAAGATTGTCTCAATATGAAAATAAACCATGGTAAACCATGTTTGTTTTAGGGTTTATAATATTTATCTTAGGGTGTATATAGCTTGGGTTTATAATATTAATCCCTTGGGTTAATTAGTGCCTTGAGTTTATTAATCTAAGGGTTCATATCCTTAGGGTATAATATTATTGATAGGGTTTATAATCTTAAAATCAACCATGTTCAACCATGGTCTATCATGGTCAATCATGGTCAATATGAAAATTAACCATGGTCAACCATGGTCCAACATCACATTGTGACAAATATTGTCTCAATATGAACATCAACCTTATGTGAACCATTGTCAACCATGGTCAATGATGGTCAACCATCATCAACCATTGTTAACCATGGTCAAATGTCACATTTTGACAAATATTGTCTCAATATGAAAATCAACCATGGTCATCCATGGTCAATAACCATGGTCACATTGTGTCAGTCAAACATGGTTAACCGTGGTCAACCATGGGCCAATGTCGCATTTTGACAAATATTGTCTCAATCTTAAAATCAATCATGGTCAATATGAAAATCAATCATGGTCAATCATGGTTAGTCATGGTCAACCATGGGCCAACGTCACATTGTGACAAATATTGTCCTAATATCAACATCAAACGTATGTGAACCATGGTCAACAATTGTCAATGATGGTCAACCATCATCAACCATTTTCAACCATGGTCGAATGTCACATTTCAATAAAGATTGTCTTAATATGAAAATCAGCCATGGTCAACCATGGTGAATACCCCTGGTCACATTGTGTTAAAGATTGTCTCATGGTCCAACGTCACATTGTGACAACCATGGTAAACCTTGGTCCAACGTCGTATTTTGACAAAGATTGTCTCAATATGAAAATCAACTATGGTCAACCATCGTTAATCATGGTCAACCAAGGTCCAATGTTGCATTGTGAGAAAGATTCTCTCAATATGAAAATTGATAATGGTCAACCATGGTCAAGCATGTTTGTTTTAGGGTTTATAATGTTTATCTTAGGGTTTATATAGCTTGGGTTTACAATATTAATCCTTTAATTTTATTAGTGCCTTGAGTTTATTAATTTAAGGGTTTATTAATCTAAGGGTTCATATTCCTAGGGTATAATATTATTGATAGAGTTTATAATCTTAAAATAAATCATGGTCAGTCACGGTCAATATGAAAATCAGCCATGTTCAGTCATGGTCAACCATGGTCCAATGTCACATTGTGACAAATATTATCTCAATATCAACACCAACCTTATGTGAACCATCATCAACAATGGTCAACCATCATCAACCATTGTTAACCATGGTCCAACATCACATTTTGACAAAGATTGTCTCAATATGAAAATCAACCATAGTCATTCATGGCGAATAACCATAGTCACATTGTGTCAGTCAACCATGGTCCAACGTCACATTCTGACAAATATTTTCTCAATCTTAAAATCAATCATGGTCAACCATGGTTTATCATGGTCAATATGAAATTCAACCATGGTCAAACATGGTCATTCATGGACAACCATGGGCTAAAGTCACATTGTGACAAATGTTGTCTCAATACGAACATCAACCGTATGTGAACCATGGTCAATGATGGTCAACCATTGTCAACCATGGTCGAACTTCACATTTTGACAAAGATTGTCTCAATATGAAAATCATTCATGGTCAACCATTGTCAATAACCTTGGTCACATTGTGTCAAAGATTGTCTCATGGTCCAACGTCACATTTTGACAACCATGGTCAACCTTGGTCCAACGTCGCATTTTGACAAGGATTGTATGAATATGAAAATCAACCATGTTCAACCATTGTAAATCATGGTCAACTAGGGTCCAATGTCACATTGTGAGAAACATTCTCTCAATATGAAAATTGATCATGGTCAACCATGGTCAACGATGGTCCAACAACGCATTGTGACAAAGATTATCTCAATATTAAAATCAATCATGGTCAAACATGTTTGTTTTAGGGTTTATAATATTTATCTTAAGGTTTATATGGCTTGGGTTTACAATATTAATCCCTTGGGTTTATTAGTGCCTTGGGTTTATAATATCAATCCCTTGGGTTTATTAATCTAAGTTTTCATATTCTTAGGGTATAATGTAGGGATTTACAGGGTAAGTTCCTGAGACAGAACACCAAAGGACACCGCTCACAAACAGATAACAGATCAATACACCAATATTCTTGACGTGGTTAAAACCCTCAAAGAGGGAAACAATCCATGGCCTGAGCCAACGCGACCACTTCAGGCAATTTATTTATAAAAGAAATAAAATTTACATAGGCTTCTCTCATGAATGATCGCCCTAGAAATGGCCCTCCATGCTATTTAAATAGATATCATGGACCAATAGGGTGTTAAGCGATGAATAAAGTGTTGGTAATACCAAGGAGAGAATGAACCGTCAGATCACTTCATGTCTAGAACATATCATGACTGTCAGAATGTAAGTTACAAATTTACATAGTAAAGAAACACACTTTACCTAACTCTACATTAGACGAAGTTATACTTAACTATTTCCTATGTGTTGGAATATCCTGACACCCTCCCTTAAGAACAACTTGGGATAGGATTGAAGGATGTACAAATATGACACAATAGGAGAAGGAAGGAGGCATTAGAGCCTATACCTCCTTAGTAACAACTTCCTGAACTCCAACCATAAATCGAAGTTGAGTAAACTTCGCCTCTGTGAGAGCCTTTGTAAAGATGTCTGCAACTTGATCATCTATTAAACAATATTGCACTTCAAGAACATGGTCATGAAATGATATTTCTGATGAAGTGCATTTGTAGTTCAATGTGTTTGCTGCACTGATGTTGGACTAGATATTTGCATTATTGAATGGCACTTTGATTATCACACCAAATTGTAGTCGGATGCTGCTGCTGAAAGCCAAACTCAGACAAGATCCGATGAAGCCACAGGGTTTCCTTACTAGCTTCTTTGACACCGCAATACTCTGCTTCTGATGAAGAAAGAGAAATGACACTTTGTTTATTGCACGCCCATGTAATAGGTCCAAAACCAAGAGTGGACACATAACCTGCAATAGACTTCCGATCATCAGGGTCACCATCCCAATTGGAATCAGTGAAACCAACCAATAGAGGAGATTCTTCTACGCTGTAATTAATCTCAAACTGAACTGTACCTCGAACATAATGAAGTATTATTTTAGCTACTTTCCAATGACTTTCATGTGGGTTTTGCATAAACCAAGCAATAAGGCCAACAACAAAGAAAAGGTCAGGACAAGTATGGGTCAGATACAAAAGTTTTCCTACAAGATGACGGTATAAGGTAGGATAAACTTCAGGGGAAGTACAAGTGACTGAAATTTTGGCTCCAGACTGAAAGGGAGAAGGGGCTGGCTTACAGTCTTCCATGTGAAAGTGGTGTAGAAGATCACATGCATACTTGGATTGGGGAAGGGAAATACCTTCCTTGGTTTGCAAGACTTGAATACCAAGAAACTAATGCAAGTGTTCTAAGTTTGTCATTTCAAACTTATTTTTACGGCTAGACTTCATATGGTTTATCAGGCTGGGATCACTACCATTAAGGATAAGATCATCAACATAAAGAACAAGAATGATAAGAGACTTACCCACTTTCTTGGTGTAGACAATTTTGTCAGAATGACACCTAAAAAAGCCAGTATCTAAAAGAAAGCTATCCATTTTGGCATACCAAGCTTGAGGGGCTTGCTTGAGACCATAAAGGGATTTCTTAAGCAGACATACAAGGCTGGAGTTTATTTGTATATAGCCAGGAGGTTATTCCATATAGATTTCCTCATGAAAATCCCCATGCAAGAAGGCATATTTAACATCCATCTGATGGACTTCCCATTTGAAAGAGGCAACAAGGGAAAGAACAAGGTGGATAGAGTTCATTTTGGCAACAAGGGAGAAGGTTTCAGTATAGTCATTGCCTTCAACTTGTGAAAAACCCTTAGCAACAAGATGAGCTTTATGTCTATCAACTTTTCCATATGGTCCAAACTTGGTTCTGTAAACCCATTTGCTCTAACAAGATTTCGTCCCTTTGGAAGAGGAACAAGATCCCATGTATCATTTGCCAATAATGAACAATATTCTTCATTCATAGTTGCAACCCAATCTGGATGGCCTGAAGCTTCTGCAAAGGTGTCAGGATCATAATTCGTTGAAGCTTGAGCCAGTAAGGAAGAGGCTCTATCGAACTGAGAATGTGTACGTCACTAATTTGTAGGATCACCTACTGCATCCCAAGTAGAACGGAGAAATTTTGGAAGCTGAGGAACTAAAGGAGGATCTTGAGAAGGTGGGGGAGGATTGTCATCCTCGCTGTCATCATCTAAAGAAGAAATATTTTCAGAAGTAGAAGGGATAGAGAGAGAGGTGGCACATCTGCCGAACTAGGCTTGTAGGCCAATATATTTTTAGCAAACTTTACATCTCTTCTAATGATAACATTTTTGGACTTAGGTGGAATAAGTCTATATCCTTTGACATCTTCAAAATATCCAAAAAAAAATATATTTTTCACTCTTAGGTTCTAAAGCTTTAAGTTTCTCATCTGGAATATGGGCCCATGCTTCACTTCCAAAAACACGAAAATGACTTACATTTGGTTTAATTGAGCTCCATGCTTCTTTTGGAGTGATATTCTTTAAAACCATCGTAGGAGTGCGATTTACTATGTAATTTGCACAGTTAATTACTTCTACCCAAAACTTAATACTAAGTCCTTTAGATTAAAGCATACAATTAGCCATTTCCTTTAAGGTGCAATTCTTCCTTTCAGCTACACCATTTTGTTGTGGAGTATATAGAACAATATGTTGCATTTGAATTCCATGCTTAGTGAAAAATTTGATGAATTTGTTGTTAACATATTCTCCGCCATTATCAGATCTTAGCTTAAGAATTCGATGTCCAGATTGTTTCTCAACAAAGGCCTCAAATGCCAAGAACATGTTAAAGACTTCACTCTTGAGTTTTAAGAAGTATACCCAAGTGCATCTGGAGAAATCATCAATGAAAGTTAATAAATACTTGTAACCAGAGAATGAAATAACTGGAAGTGGACCAAATAAATCACTATGCACAAGCTGTAAAGGGGTTGAGGTGTGCCAAGAGGCACGTTTTTGAAAACTACCCCAATGATGTTTTTCGAGTACATATTTGGAACAAACACCATCTCTACAAGATATCATAGGGAGACCTATCACCATTTTTTCTTTACATAGATTTTGAAGGGAGCGATAGTTTAAGTGACCAAATCACTCATTCTAAATTTTGCTCACTTCATCATTATGAGCAACAAATACCAAAGGAAGAGTTGATGACCCAAAGTTGTTAAACTTATACAACCTTGTAGAATCATCAGCAATGCCAGTAGCTAAAATCTGTCTAAGATCTCTTTGGTCCTTAATTACAACATTGTGAGGTGAAAATTCAATGATTTTACCTTCACCTGAATGAGTTATCTGATATACAGATAGAAGGTTGTAGGATAAGGTTGGAACACATAATACATCATTAAATTGACCATTGTTAGATGAACAGTTCCAGTCCCTATAACACTAAGAGATCTATCATTACTAACATATATATTTTTGGTGTTACAATCATTTAAAGAAGAAAACATGGCTTTATTTTTGGCCATGTGATAAGAAGCTCTAGAATCAATGAGCCACTCATGAGAATGAGAAGAAGAAGATACATTTAGTGCATAACCAGATCGAGATGCTTGACAACCACATGCAAAAAGTGCTATTACTGAAGATGAAGTTGAAGTTGAAGAGTGCTCCAAATGGATGTTATGCTTCTTCATTGGTGCTTCCAAGGCTTCGATCTTCTTAAAGCATTTGGATTCTAAGTGGCCATCTTGATTGCAAAAGTTGCAATGTCTATCAGTCTTCTTCCATTTGTTTTTATTTGCCTTATCATTTTGTTGAATTGATTTTTCATTTTGAGACTGAAATTGCTTAGAACCCTTGTATGGTTTAGGACCATTCTTTTTAGGATACTGCTTCTTAGGATTCTTTGAATTTGGTTGTTGTTGGGCGGCTAAGGCTTTCTTAGAAGAATTTCCAAGATTAAGAATACCAAGATCTAAGAGCTTTTCTTGTTCTCTTCTTAAAGAATCACAAAAGGCATCAAAAGAGGGGACTTGTAGTCTTGTCCTTGAGAAATAAAGGCTTCTCTAATAGAATGGAAGGTGGAAACAAACACAGAGTAGGCTGGTCCCAACTTAGTAAAAATGGAATAGATAAGGCTACCATCTTCTTTCTTAACCTTAACACCTTCCAAGAGAAGTCTAAGGGTCTTGAACTTGGACATAAAATTTTCAATGGAAGAAAAATTATTGGGGTCCAACATAAGCAACTCATTATCAAGTTGATGGGCTCTAATTTCATTTTTAATTCCAAAAACTTTAGTGAACTGTTTCATTGCTTAATTAGGGGTATCAAGTTTTGTGATGTGGAATCTAAGATTTGGAGAAATAGACATCCCTATCAATGCACGTGCTTGATCTTGCCTATTTTCCCATTTGGCTGCCTCATCTTCATCTTTAGGTTTAGTTTATTGGCTTGAGGCTATTATGTAAAGACTTTTACTTCTGAGTAAATCCACAATGTAGGACCACCATTGGAAGTAGTTGGTGCTGTCAAGAATAACTTGGCATGGAATTTCTATTTTAACAGAAACTGAAGCTATAGATGCTGAAACTAAGTGTTCCAAGGGAAAGATCTCGAAAAATTAGGCCGATTAAAAAAAAACGGCTCTGAAAATGACTTTCAGATGAAGAAGTTACGACTTTTTGAAGAAAAGTTGTTAAAGATGCCAATGAAGTGCGTGAATGTGCAGAAGTGAATGATAATGTTACAGTTAAAAAAAATCCCCCCTTCCAAACTTATCTAATTAGCTCACTTTAAAAAAGATTTTATGTGACCCACTTTTATAAATAAGTGAAAATCACTTTTACAATGGTACTTTATGAGCTACTTACTAAATTGTAACTTAAATAAAAGACAGAGACTTTAAAATTATAAGTGACTCACTTTTTATAATGGGTGAGAACACTTTTACATAAAAGTAACTTTAAAACATAAGTTCCAAGTGCTTTTTGAAAAAGTAACTCAACAAAAGGAAAGACTTGAACCCAAGACCTCTATTCTCATAAAGTAACTTTCGACCAAGTGAGCTAGTTTAAAAGGTTAGTAATTTTTGGAAAAGAGGAAGGGTTGTTTTTTTTTTTAAAGTCATTGAAGCTTTGGGGTGCGTGCTTACATGGAAAAACTCTTTTTGCCTACAAAACAAAAACCACGCAACCCAACACGGACATGCAAAAAAAACCAAACCTTATGGATAGAAGTTAGCTTTTGCTGGAACTAAATTATCCTCAATGTTTTTGATTTTCTGAGATCACACTAAGGCGTGGCGGAAAAGAGCATACGCATGAGAAAAATCCTTCCTTTCCGTTTCTGATTTGCCTAGATCGCACAGAGTCGCGGAGCAAAGAGCATACGCAGAAATGAAAGGTATAGATCCGGTAATAAAAAACAGAGAGCTATATAAACTGAAATAAACAGAGAGATGAATAACTAAAACTGCAAATAATGACTTTTTACCTTCAGATCTTAAAAATGACGTAACTAGGGCTACCAAAAACCTTTTCGTGTGAAACGAAAGGGGTTCCTCACCAGAACAGATGCTCCTAACACAATAGAGCAGTCCTCTCGGCCCAAAAGCAGTGAGAAACAATAGATCTAGGAAACGACAGTCGAATGCAGTTGTACTAGCTTTGGATTTGGATCACCAATGGATGCAGCCCTCAAATAACTCTGATACCATGTCAGAATTTACAAGGTAAGTTCCTCAGATAGAACACCGCTCACAAACAGATCACAGATCAATACACCAGTATTCTTGACGTGGTTAAAACCCTCAAAGAGGGAAATAGTCCACGACCTAAGCCAACACGGCCACTTCAGGCAATTTATTAATCAAAGAAAGAAAAATTACATAAGCTTATTTCATGAACGATCACCCTACAAATGACTCTCCATGCTCTTTAAATAGAGATCATGGATCAATCGGATGTTAAGCCACGAATCAAGTGTCGGTAATACCGAGGAGAGAATGAATTGTCGGATCACTTCATGTCTAGAACATATCGTGACCGTCGGATTGTAAGTTACAAAAGTACATAGTAAAGAACCACACTTTACTTAACTCCACACTAGACCAAGTTATACTTAACTATTTCCTATGTGTCGGAATATCCTAACGTGGCCCTTGCGTCGTAAGGGAAGGCAAAAGGTCCCAATCAAGGACAAGGCTCGTAGGGAGAGAAGAAGAAGAAGAAGAAGGATCTGTTGAAGATCAAGTGCCTCAGGTGTGGCGAGTTTGGCCACTATAGTACGCAGTGTCCTCAGAGGAAGAAGGACAAGAAGGAGAAGCAAAATCAGGGGGCAACATCTGTAGAGATAGATCAACTGTCTTCCAAATTGGAGGACCATTTCGTTTTGTATGCAGCTACACCTCCAGGCGAGATGTGGGGAGATATCGAGTTCTAGATTCCAAAGTTGCGCAGAGCTGGGCAAGGTCCATGGAAGAGCAGCAGATGCAATTTATTCCTCACATGGGTCATTACCCTTGCTACAGGGGCCCATAGGATTCAGTAGCAGGAGGATCGATATCAATTGGTGCTGTCAGTTCTAGAGTGACAATTACGGACTAGTTGCAGTCAAATACTAAGGAGCGCAGAGCAGTATTGACAACAGTGTAGGAGGCACAATGTAATGACCTATCTATTAATAAAAATAAATTATATTAATTAATAAAATGATTTAAATAAAAATAAAAATAAAAATAAATAATTATATATATATAGAAATTAATATAATGTTACAATCTCAATATTAAAAGTATTTTAATAAATCATAAAGGGATATACTTAATTAAATTATAAATGAAATACTTATATATACGTGACCATAACAGTGTGATAGAGGAGATAGGACATGGAAGGTGTCACCCGAAGATTAAGCAGTGGGCTTCTGGTGGAAGAGCGGCCACTGCCAAGAAACTTGATAAAAACCACCGAGCAGAATGTTACGAAGGGGGGAGAGGAAGGTAAAGAACGGAGGGAAGAAAATCTGAAGGAAGGAGAACATCATCTATGGAAATCATCCACAGGAAGAGCCTGAGTTGTTCTTAGGTTTTGGGCACGGGGGAATAGTCGGCTTCTACTAAGAAGCTAGCTGGATTGAGCAGCCAGGTTCTGCTCAGTTTGGCTGGGTGGATTCGGTCTTTTGGTAACCGAAGCAGGGAGCTAGAGGCATCTTCAATTGCAGGGGCACAGGTAGGTACCTTAGCAGTTCTGTCAATTGATTTTGTAAGATTTCAAGAAATTATTTACAGGTTCATGATATAAATTCCTTTACTGTATTTACTTTTGTTTTATGGTCTTTACATTTGGTATCATAGCGTTAATCCTCGGACCTCAAATTAGTAAATTTGCATGATTCCTAGTAAATTAGTAAAACCCTAGTCATAGTCTGCTTCCAGCTTGGTCTAATCGTTTATAACGGTGTAGCATCAACTGAATTTCTGATACAGAGGTTCGCTGAGTTTAGTGGAATCGGAAATGATTGCGCTAAAAGCAGAAAAATTCTGAGGCTTGTAATGAAGTTGGTTTTATTTTCCAGCATTCTAAAAGATAATGTCAAGGACAGATTTGCCTGAAATAGATACAGAAACAAGGGAGAAGGAAAACGCAGGCAAACTTTCTTTTCAAAATTAAAACCCTTAATCCAAGAGAAGGATTCGGTTTACAAATTTCTAACAATAAATTTTAATTACATCCCAAAACGCTTTCAAAAAATTAATTAATATCTCGTATTTACAAATAGTCTGGGATCTCTGGATAGGTTCCTTTAAGCTTTGGTCAAATACTCTGCGAGTAGGCCAATATTTACGGCCAGCTGAGGCGCAGTCTTCCTTTCCTTCGAATGAAAATCTAACAATTTGAACATTTCTTGGGCACTCCACTCTAGCCGACTTTTCTGAGAGAAATGGAGGGCAAATCGACATGAAATGCCAAGCTTTCCATGAGATTCTGGCTGTTCGAGTCTTTCTGGAAACAAGATGCCGGGGAATTTATCGTATCAGAAATCCTGTCTTCTTTCCAACCGCCCATTCCTTAGCCTGGAGCCGATGTCTCCTAAATAATCTACGAGCCATTTTTTTTTGCTGAAACAATTCCAGGCCTCTGGGAGAGGTCTTTAATAGACGAGAAAAGCCCTTACGGAGGTGCGATGTTCAATACCTGTTCAATAGTCCAGAAAACTGATCTTTTTGAGCCGGTACTCTTCACCATTTTAATTCGTTTCAAATTTTGATAAAGGATACCTTAAATGCAACCAAACGGGCTCAGGCTCAGGCTCTTGCATTAAATCATCGCAATGACTTTGTGTGAAACATACCAAGCTCAGGCTCCACCAGGTAGTGTCTGGAATAACGACAACATAGGTTTTGAACTCATGACTCCCCAGTTTTATAGGACCAAAAGACCAGATGAGGCCGGATGATACTCGATACCAAATTGCAAACAAGGGCGAGGTTTGAATCGTAAAAGTGTTGAGCGGACCTGCATTTTGAACCCGCGACGTCCAACTACCAAACGCAACATTTTACACTCAGCATATCCAAGTGGAAGCCGGTTGAGCACATCTGTTGAGAGCGGTTTCAGGCCAGGAGTAACTCCAGAAAACTGATTCATTTATTCATTTAGCCAGCTATCTATTATATACATGAATGTGATTGTTCAGTTCATCTTCTCGATGACTGTTCACATTCAGTTCCCCCAATCACTGAGGATTAGGTTTCAACATTCCCCCCCTTAATCTGAAGGGATGTTGGTGAGTCCAAGCATCGTTCTGAATCTTTCAAGCTTTTCTCTTCCAAGCGCTTTGGTGAAGATGTCTGCAATTTGCTCATTTGTGGAACAATGGCGGAGATGGATTGTTTTGGCCTCAACATGATGTCGGATCAAATGATATTTAGTATTGATATGCTTTGTACGATCATGGAACTTTGGGTTCTTGGCCAACTTTAATGCAGAGGTGTTGTCAATCATGAGTGGAGTTGATTGTACTTGTTTTACTTGCAAATCTTCAAGAATTTTTCTGAGCCACAAAATTTCTTTCGTAGCTTCAACTGCTGCCACGTATTCTGCTTCTGTTGTGGAATCTGCTGGAACTGCTTGTTTGCGTGATCTCCAAGAGACAACTCCTGATCCAAGACTCATAGCATATCCTGAAGTAGATACTCCAGTTTCTTTGTCTCCAT
>APFE030477087.1:174252-206465 GCA_000404065.3 Pinus taeda | reverse complement strand
GATGTATATTCTTTCCATTATCAGTGCAAATAGACCCAATATGAGATTGTGCATCATTTTCAATCCATTTATGAAAATTCTTGAATGTTAGGAAAGCATCAGATTTGTTCTTCAATAAATAAACCCAACACATTCTGGTGTAGTCATCAATAATGTCATGATATATTTATTTCCATTTGCAGAAGGAACAGGCATTGGACCACATAAATCTGAATGAATAAGTTCAAGCTTCCTATGTGCTCTTGAATGTGAGTCATGAAAAGACTATTTTCTATGCTTTCCTAGAATGCAAGCATCACATTGCTTATGTTTCCTAGGAATTGTAAGCAAACCAGCAGCACCATTTTTCTTCAATAAGCGGAGACTGTCATAGTTTAAATGTCCAAATCTAGCATGCCATAATAAACTTGATGGAAGTGTACCTTCTTCACGATGAGAAATATATGAGAAATGTTGTGCGTGAGAAAATGTTCCTTGCAATTTGAAAAGCCTTTCTTCTTCTATTCCCCTCATGATAAGTGAGTGATCAGATGCTTTTCTTACCTCAAGCTTGCCATCAAACATATGAATGGAGTAACCTTGCTGGCAGATGTGGACCAAGGACAGCAAGTTTCTCTTGATCTGTGGGAGATATAGAACATGATCCAGAAGAAAGTCTGAGAGACCAGGCAGTTTAAGCCTGATTGTGCCATGCCCTGATGGCTTGATTTTTGACTGATCTGCAAAGTATACTACTCCATCAACATTGTCAGTTAAATCTTCAAAAAAATATTTTCTATGAGTCATGTGACAGGTTGCTCCTGAATCAAGCAGCCAATCATTTTTCCAGGAAGCAAGTGAAGTATTAAACAAATCTTCATTTACTCCAATGTTACATTGTGCTTCAACATAGTGAGCGGATTCAGGTGCTTTACCTTTGTCTGTGTCATCAGTTTTACCTTTCTGTTGGTTTCTTCTCTACTCAATTTTGTCCCATGGTAGCTTGCATGTAGAGGCATCATGTGATCCATTTCTTTTGCAGCGAATACAGTATAAATCTGCCTTTTCTCCTTGAGAATGTCTGCCCCTCCTGCCTCTGAAATATCTTCCTCTTCCTCTTCGTCCACCTCTTCCTCTTGTAGAATCTTGAGCAAGATGCTTTTCTTTATGAGCAAGGCACACAGTCTCTTCAGAGGATTCAGGGGTTGTCTTCTTTCCAAAGGCTTTTTCTCTTTCAGCAAACTTTTTCACAAGAGAGTCAAAGGTTATATCTTGAGATTTCCATTTGCTTGCAAAGACTCAAGATAATTGGAGTAAGTAGGATAAAGTGCCTTGAGAAAAGCAATAAGAAGGATATCCAGCTCAACCTTAGTGGATTTGATATCATGCATTATAGACTTTATTTCAGATGCAAGAGCAAGAGGATCATTATTTTGCAGTTCAAGAGTGAAGAGTTTAATCATAAGTTGGACGACTTCAAGTGCAGAATGGGAGTCATAGAGTTCTTTAAGCTTTTGTAAAGCTTCAAAGGCAGTTGAATATGACGAAATGTGGCGACTCACCTCCTTATTTACAGATGTTGCGATTAATGCATACGCTTTGTTGTTCTTGTTTTCCCAGATGGCGAGCTCTTTGTCTGATGTAGGCTTTTCTGGGTCACTGTCTCCTTCTCCGACACACACTCCTTTCCACAACTCATTGAAGATGAGGGTGTGTTGTACCATCCGGGACCAGTCAGGATAGTTCTCCTTTCCAGTGAGAACTATCCCTATCATAGAGATGATTGAATGCATTCTGTTAAAAGATTACTTCTGCTGATATATATAAAAAACTTTTTGCTGATAGACTAATACTTTTGATGGCAAAAAATCTCTTATGAAAAAAAAATAAACTGCTGCTATATGGTCAAATTTTCTGCTGCTATCCTCAGTATGAGAAACTTCTGCTTCTGCTGCTACACCATTTAAATATATATCTCTTTACAGTTTTCAAAGTTTATATAAATGAAATTGCGCATTTAACATGTACAGCGTTTCAATCACAAGCTTTTCAAATTGAGTATTCTCATAGCATACCATAACTGATTTAAAAAAAGACGTTTCTACCAGCAACACCAATTGATATCAAACACCACCGTTTTCTTTTAAAATTTTGATACCACCGAGTTCGAGTTACATTCGGGATGGCGTGAATGTAGTTTTTGTAACACAGTTTAAGTACTCATATGATGCTTTATCGAGTTCGAGTTACTGTTAACCCACTTTTACAACTAATATGATGCTTTACCAAGTTCGAGTTACATTCGGGATGACGAGTTACGTTCTGGATACCACCGAGATTTGCATCAGAGGCAGTTTTTTTTAAGCCCCTTCAGCTCTGCTCTGCTCCGCTCTTACCTATCCCGAGAGGGTAAAAAAAAAAACACTGTAGAAATAGGCCGGGACTTTTGTATTCACGGTCACCTTGTATGCAAGAACAGTCGGAATATACACCGACAAACCCGCGTATCAGCCGCTGGAGCGCAAGGCCAGGACTTCATACACAATATACAGTATTCCCGCGTATTCTCCCACAGAAAGCAGTCAAGTAATGGAAGAGTTATTAAGGGCGGGAGGTGCCACTCGGCCCCCACTTACCGAAAGGCTAGTTCGAAGACTGCTTATTACAGCGTTTTAGGGGTTGGCTCAATAACAAGGTTTTAGGGCTCGCCCTAATAACAAGGATTTAGGACTCAACCCAATAACAATACTTGTCTTTGCGTGAAGGCCTCTCAAGGCCTGCTTGATTTAGGAGTAGAGGCCTTCACATGGCCGGATTCCACACCACCGGCACTGGATCCGAGCATCACGAGGGGATATCTGACCGTTTTCAAATGACACTGACAAAACTAAACCAAAACAACACATAGCACCAAAGTTTGGGCTCTCAATTCTACACGAACCAGGGAGACTGACAATGGCTCTAAGGACGAAAGCGGTACACCTCTCGAAGAATTTGGTTTAATAGAGAAAACAATAGCGATGAATGTAATATGCGAGCAATGCACAGGAACGGGCAAGCGTTTCAATTACCTTCAGGCAACGTTACCATTTCCTTCAGGCAGGTAGCGTTACCATTTCCTTCAGGCAGGCGTTTCACTCAGCAGCGTGCGTTTCACTTCAAGCAGCGTGCGTTTCACTCAGATGTTTGGTATGCAGCTTCAGGCAGGCAGGCGTTTCCTTCAGGTGTGGGACAGAGGAGTAGAAGGCAGGCAGTGGATAGGAGTTACAAAGCAAGGTTAAAAAAAGAACCTGGGACCTGTGCTCTGATACCATGTCAGGCCAGGAGTAACTCCAGAAAACTGATTCATTTATTCATTTAGCCAACTATCTATTATATACATGAATGTGATTGTTCAGTTCATCTTCTCGATGACTGTTCACATTCAGTTCCCCCAATCACTGAGGATTAGGTGTCAACAGTTTCTCATGAAAGCACCTGTAGCTTGAGATAATAGGCGGCAATCACGTAGATATGACACCCGTGGCACTAAAGGCGTGGCATTAAAGCAACGATAATGGACCGTTGGGCGACATCTCGCCATACTTCGTAAGTATACCATAAACCCGAGTTAGACAATAATATACCTATATACAGGTAACATAATTACCTGAGTTATATTCCATTAATATGCGTGATATTAATATGCGTTAATATGTGTTAATATGCGTGATATTAATATGTGTTAATATGCGTGATATTAATATGCGTTAATATGTGTTAATATGCGTGATATTAATATGCATTAATGTGCGTGTTATTACCCGAGTTATAAACCTGAGTTAAATAATAATGAGCGTAATATTCCATTAATATCTTAGTTAACCATCCATTGAACGGTTGGTTGTTTAGTAGTTGAGGTAGGATATTCTCATATTAATAAAATGTAATTTGCCAGTGTTTTTTTTATTATTATTATTTAATAGTTGTTAAATAATTGAGTTGTAATCATGAAATTTATAATTTTATTTTATTTTGTTATGTTGTGTTGATAATCAAGCCAATGTTGTATACTGTTACGGGTAAACATTAAAATCAGGTGGAATTTTGTATTCGTATTATTTTACATTTCTATATTTTTATAAGTTTAATAGTTATTAAATAATTGAGGTGTAATAATGGTGTTCAATTAATTTAATTTAAGAAATTTTTATCTTATGTTGAGCTCGAGAGGTTCGACCTTGGAACCTGCCCGAGACCTATTAAAATAGGCGAAGACTATTTAACACCTCTCTAGTGCCTACTGTAATTTTTAGGCAAACATTTTTAATTTCTTTTGTGAAATTGAAATGAATGTGTTCTAATTGATATCCCGATAGTATACATCTAAGTAACATATTCAACATTATACTTCTATAAAGGTAATAGTTAGTTTAGTTGTGATGGGTATGTTAATGATGTCATTGTAACAAGGCATTTAATATTTCAAAATTTGCGAATATTATTTAGTAATTAATTTTGGATGTCCTACCTTAGGAATTAATAACCATACACTTCTGCATTATTTCATATTAGGATAGAATACCCTGCGTTAGGACAAGGAGGTTGCGAGACCACCCTCCTTGACCTCGGTACCAGTAAGATCTGCCTAGCAGATAAAAATAGCAAAAAAAAACTATACCTGTTTATAAATGTGAAAAAAAAAATAATTGTATGTTAAAACCGAATGTCTACCTCAAATCTTTACAAAATTTTATTATGTGCACAGGAGACATTACAATGATAAGGACATATGAGCGACGCCGACGTGATCGGGCAGCATCACCGTCATGAATGCCACCACCGTTGTCATCATCATCCCCATCGTCACCACCATCATCATCGTCTCCTCCAAGACCATTATCAACACCAATTGCTCCAGCACCGGAGTTGACCGTGATAATGAACTCACTGGAAGCCTTATTGGAAACATTAAAAGGGTCCACTATGGCTAAGAACAAAGAAGAACTTCAATCCTTAGCTACCAGTTCAGCGGAACCAAAGAATTTTGACCACAAAAGATCAAAAGAAGATATTTCTAGGGAGCTTCAAAAAATTAAACTCTCAGAATTTTCAGGAGGTCGAGTAGGTGAACGCGCTGAGGCATGGTTAGAAGGAATGAACAGATGCTTTAGATTAAGAGAATATTCTTCTTCTGCAAAAACAAAAGTTGCTGTATTTCAATTAAAGGAAAGTGCTTTAATTTGGTGGGGGAATCTGGAAAAGCAACTGCACCTTGCATCGGATAATGTCCCTTGGGAATTATTTGAGGAAAGATTCTGCGCAAAGTATTTGTCTCCATACTTTCAACAACAGCAAGCCAGAGCCTTCCATACATTAGTTCAGGGTAATAAAACAGTGGAAGAATATGAGATAAGGTTTATGGAGCTTGTAAAATACATTCACTACTTAGATTCTGATGAACGTCAAGTTGAATGCTTCATATTCGGGTTAAATCCTTGCATCGACGCCTTGGTGAGCATGTGGAAACCATCATCAGTGGCTGAGGCGGTAGAATGTGGTCGTTATGCGGAAGAACATCTAGGGATAAAAAAAGATGTAGGGCCAGCAGAACCTTTACACTCAGGATTTCCAGGAAAGACTCCCCGAAATTTCTTCAGAGGAGGTAGCTCAAGGCCACCTTATGGTAATAGATTTACCCCCTGAAATGTAGGAACAAGACCTCCCATGGCAGTTAACACTATAGCCGCTGAATCATCAAACACCAGCCCATGGAAATCTCGTGGAACTGCTAATAGAGGGAGAAATTCGAGAGGAAGCAACATGAGAGGACGAAGCTCTTTATCTAGAGATTCACGTCTTGATTCAAGAGGACCAACATAGGTTAATTGTTGGGGATGTGGAGGACCACATTTTCAATGTGATTGCCTTGAAACTTCATCAAATATGTTACATAGGACTGGAAAGGAACCAATATCAAACAACCAAGGCAATCATAGAATTCATGTGTTAGTCAACAACGACCAAGCAGCACATCAATCCACTGTAGTGGAATCTTTAGGTATTATTAATGGTATAAAACTCAAAATCTTATTTGATACTGGTGCCACAGATAGTTTCATTTCGTCATATGCATTAAACAAATGTGGGTTGGCAGCTCGCAGGCAAAATGATTTCCGACAGGTAGAAATGGCTTCAGGAGAACTCCAATCCGTAGACGTAAGTGTGGATCAATGCAAAATTGACTTAGGGGTCTGTACGACTAAACTGAAAGTTTATGTCACAGCCTTAGGAACTTATGATCTTGTCATAGGTATGGATTGGCTAGAAGCTCATCAAGCTTGGGTAGACTGTTATGGGAAAAGAATTCTAGGTATAAATGATGAAGGAGAAGCGATCCAAATTCAAGGAATCAAAAGAAAAGCATCTTTATGTCACATATCCACAATGAAAATGAAACGTTGCTTAAGAAAAGGTTGTCAGGCATATGTAATTCAATAAGTAAGTAAAGAAAAAACACCATCCTTAGAACAATATCCGGTGTTAACCGAATTTCCGGATGTATTTCCAAAGGAAATACCAGGTTTACCCCCTGTAAGAGAGCTGGATCTCACTATTGAATTGAAACCTGGTACTCAACTAATCTCTAAAACGCCTTATAGAATGACAGCTCCAGAACTTCAAGAATTGCAAATTCAATTGAAGGAACTACTAGATATAGGACATATTTGACCCAGTATATCACCTTGGGGCGCTCTCGTAATTTTTGTCAAGAAGAAAGATGGATCCTTAAGATTATGCATAGATTATCGAGACTTGAATCGAGCTACAGTAAAGAATCGATATCCTATGCCTCGAATTGATGACCTTTTTGATCAAATGAAGGGAGCTGCTGTCTTCTAAAAAATTGATCTTCGATCAGGCTATCATCAGCTAAGGATTTCTGAAAGCAATATTTCTAAAACTGCATTCCGAACACGTTTTGGACATTATGAATTTACTGTGGTAACATTTGGATTAACAAATGCACCAGCAGTATTCATGAATCTTATGAACAATGTTTTCCGTGAATATCTTGATCGATTTGTACAAGTCTTTTTAGATGATATTCTCATCTATTCCAAGAATAAGAAAGAGCATGAAGATCATTTACGGATAGTATTGTCCTGCCTTAGAAAACATCAGTTGTATGGAAAATTATCCAAGTGTTCATTCTTTCAAGAAAAGATTCATTACTTAGGTCATATCATATAAGGTGAAGGGATTTCAGTAGACCCTGAGAAGGTAAAAGCAATCATGGAATGACCAATAACGAAAAACACACATGAAGTACAAAGCTTTATGGGTTTAGCCGGTTACTACCGAAGATTTGTAGAGGGATTCTCTAAAATTGCAAAGCCGATTACAACCCTTCAACGTAAAGGTGTTAAGTATGAATGGACTGAGGAATGTAATAAAGCATTCTCTGAACTCACCAGTGCACCAATCCTAAGAGTCCCTAATATGGACAAGGATTTTACTTGATGTACTGATGCGTCCAAACAAGGGCTGGGTGCAGTATTGATGCAGGATAGAAGAGTGATAGCATATGCCTCCAGAAAGTTAAAACCTTATGAAGAACTCTATGTCACTCACGATTTAGAGTTAGCTGCTGTAGTACTAACTTTAAAGATCTGGAGACATTATCTAGCAGGATGAAGTTTTACACTTAAAAGTGACCATCAAAGTCTACAATATTTGTTCACCCAAAGAGTCTTAAATGCCAGACAAAGACGATGGAGTGAATTCCTAAGTGAATATGACTTTGGAATATCATATATTAAGGGAAAAAAAATGTAGTAGCAGATGCTTTAAGCAGAAGACCTCGGATATTCTCTCTCATACCTATCAAAGTAGACTTAAGACAATGAGTATTGGAATATCTCATAAAAGATAGCTGGTATTTAAAGGTGAGATCTAATCTTGAAGGTAAAAAGCCAAAAAAATCTAAGTTTGAAGGATATGAACTAGAAGATGATGGAATCTTACGATTCCATGGAAGAATATATATTCCTTATAATAAGGATCTTCGAGACACTATTCTTAAGGAAGCCCACAGAGCAATGTATTGTGCACATCCTAGAGTAAGGAAAATGTATGCGGATACCAAGAAACTCTTCTTGTGGTTAGGCATGAACTGTGATATTGTTCAATTTGTTGCAAAATGTTTGGAATTGCAACAAGTAAAAGCAGATCATTGTCACCCAGCGGGTCTCTTACAACCTCACAACATTCCTATGACCAAATGGGAGATCATTTCTATGGATTTCATCACTGGACTACCTCTGACTTCTCAAAGACACAATGCCATTCTGGTAGTAGTGGATAAGTTAACGAAAAGAACACATTTCATTCCCGTAAGAGATACTTACGAAGTTGCTGACGTAGCTCGAGTATTCATAAATGAAATTATCAGATTTCATGGAGTACCTAAGAAGATAATATCTGATAGAGATTCACGATTCACTTCAAGATTCTGGACTCGCATGCAGTCAGCCTTAGGAATTCAATTAATTTTGGGCACAGCTTATCATCCTGAAACCGATGGGCAAACAGAAAGGGTAAATCAAGTACTTGAAGATATGTTGAGAATGTATGTTATGGATCAACAATTACACTGGGAAAAGTACTTACCCTTAGTCGAATTCGCATACAATAACAATTACCATAGTTCGATTGGAATGCCTCCATTTGAAGCATTATACGACAGACTTTGTAGAACACCGTTAAGTTGGAACAGGTTAGAAGATAGAGTGATAATAGGACCATAATTAATCCAAGAAATGGAAGAGTAGGTAAGACAAATTAGACAAAGATTAAAAGAAGCATAGGATAGACAAAAGAGTTATGTTGATGCTCATAGAGCTGATAGGAAGTATGAAGTAGGGGATCGGGTTTTCATTCGCATCAAACCGAATAAAAGTACTATTCGATTTGGAAAAGGGACAAAGTTGTCACCCAGATTTATTGGACCATTTAAAGTCATAGAAAGAGTTGGACCTGTCGCCTATCGTCTTGCCCTGCCACTTCAATTGCATAAAATTCATAATGTATTTCATGTATCTGTATTAAGACATTATATCGCTGATCAATCTAATAACTTTCAATGGAAGGAACTGCAAAATGGGACGAGGGAATTATGTCGGTTGAACCATTACGTATACTGGAATGTAGGGTTCGACAGCTCAGGAATTGTCTGGTAGACCAAGTTAAGGTCCAATGGGACAAATATAGTCTTGGATCAGCTACTTGGGAAGATACAGAGGACATATGTCAGAGATATCTTAATCTGTGTCAATTTTGAAGAACTTTAAACTATGTTTAGTATATATTTACTTTACTGCAAATCAGAGACTCAGAACCATTTTGAATGATCATATATAAACGTGAATTTTTATGACATAATATATGTTTAAATTCTGTTGGTACATGGATACCAAAACGAAATATGTTATCGATCTTACTAAATTATAGTTGTCAAAGTAAAGTTTAAGACATTTAAATGATTTTACTTCTGATGGGAATTAAGATATTATAATTCTGTTTTATTGATGCATGCCAATGTGATTGATGGGATAGAAATCAAAGAATAATTACATTTTAAATGAAAGTCAATGACATGAATAGAATATGGCAAAATATGTTATACTGTAGTTGAAATATGTGAATTATACATAAGTTATTTTGAATATGTTAATGCACATTTTATAAATGCATGGACAAGTGTATGATTGCAGATAATATTCGTTACCAAAATGACCACGTGATGACAGAACCTCAGAACAATTAAGGCTCCAAGAGATTCTATGATAGGGTATTAACTCTAATTCTGTTGGGAGGGTTGGAGGTGTTGCCCACCGTTTATCCTCCGAACCCTGGAGTCATGGGAGGACTGTGCGAATCACGTTCCCCTAGACGTGTGATGATGACTGCCGGATGCCCACTGGGAATCGGGTCGGTATAACCGATGTTGTCACCCTTAGAGTTTATGAATAGTTAGGTCAATAAAACTGACGCCATGGCATACTCCAGTGGAAGACGGATAGGATGGGAGCGGAAGAGATTAGGAAGGATAAGATGATTTTAGAATAGCTTGGGAACCTGCTTAGAGCAAGGCATGACCATTAAAATCATAAACCTAAAAGTATTCAAAACACCAATTTTATAGTATCCTTACATTAAATAAAAATTTAACCTCGATTTACAATCCTAAAAGAATGTACTAATTGCTATAACTCTAACTTTGGGACGAAGTTTTCTGAAGGGGGAGTGTATGTAACGACCTATCTATTAATAAAAATAAATTATATTAATTAATAAAACGATTATTATATATATATATATATATATATATATATATATATATATATATATATATATATAAGAAATTAATATAATGTTACAATTTTAATATTAAAAGTATATTTAATAAATCATAAAGGGATATACTTAATTAAATTATAAATGAAATACTTATATATACGTGACCATAATAGTGTGATAGAGGAGACGGGACATGGAAGGTGTCACCCGAAGATTAAGTGGTGCGCTGCTAGTGGAAGAGCGGCCACCGCCAAGAAACTTGATAAAAACCACCGAGCAGAATGTTACAAAGGGGGGAGAGGAAGGCAAAGAACAGAGGGAAGAAAATCTGAAGGAAGGAGAACATCATCTACGAAAATCATCCACAGGAAGAGCCTGAGTTGTTCTGAGGTTCTGGGCACGGGGGAACAGTTGGCTTCTACTAAGAAGCTTGTTGGATTGAGCAGCCAGGTTTTGCTCAGTTTGGCTGGGTGGGTTCAGTCTTTTGGTAACCGAAGCAGGGAGATAGAGGCATCTTCAACCACAGGGGCACAGGTAGGTACCTCAACAATATTGTCAATTGATTTTGTAAGATTTCAAGAAATTGTTTACAGGTTCATAATATAAATTCATTTACTGTATTTACTTCTGTTTTATGGTCTTTACACACAATGCAAAGTCAACAACAATGCAAATTTCCTAGTAGACAGTGCAAGGCTAGTAGCAGTCAGAGACTTAGGAGATAGTTGCAATACAAAGACAATTGATTCAGGACTTTGGATGCTTCTCAGTTGTAGTAGTTGCAGTAGCAACAACAACGAGAGGGGGTATTAGTTGGGTTGTAGTGTAGATGCAGAGTTGGCAACAATATATGATGTACAATGCAGTGTCAACAGCAACACAGATTCAGCATGGTTCAACTACAATTGATAGCAGATGAATCAGAGTTAGCGCAATGGTTGGTGGACAGTGGTAGGCAACTACATTTGTTAGACATAAACAACGTGTATGGAGGATGATGCAAATACAAAGTGTAGTAGCAGTGCAACACTAGAGAACACATTTTTCGCTAAGAGGGAGTGTTAGTTTTTGTAGCATCGGATGGTGTTCTAGTCTCAAACTTTGTGGAGAGGCTCAAACACAAGAGATCTCCAAAACCTAGAAATCATTTATGGAAATTCCACTTAGAGGTAACTCAATTAAATTAATTGGTCGATAATTAAAAATTGCCTAAGTCTAACTTAGGGAAATCGATTAATTAATAAGAATTAATTGAGAAAGGTGGGAATTCTCAAGAAACTCACATGGATGGACTTCGAGATTATCTCAACCATCGATAAGGATTTAATCGTGGCCGTTGAAGTCTCAATTGGAGATTATAAGAGGAGGTTGATGGGTAGATGGAGAATATACCTGTGGTAGACACTCAATGATCTAGACAATTTGATTTTCTAGTGCAGGTGATTCAGTAGGAGAGATCAAGTAGTAGGTGGCAGAGTAGTAGATTTTTGAAGGAGTTTCCAGTTTTGGAAAAGTTAGGAGAGGAGGCCGAGTTTATTTTATAGGAGGTTGCTCAATGCCTCAAGAGGGGCAGTTTAATTAAGTCAACCGAGAGGTTGATTCAACTTCTAGTAGTTGGGAAAATTTCCAAGAGGCCGGGAGAATCACTTCCAGAGGTAGCATCAAGCTAGATGTCATCATTAGAGGCAATTTCTGGGTAGCACAAGTTGGACCTGCGCAGAGGCAGCCCAAAAGCCTACGTAAAGGTGTTCCAGAGCTAGTTTTGAGACTAAGTTTGTTGTGGGATTGCTTGGAGAGGAGGGTAATTTCCCTCAGTTGATTTTGCCATTATTTCTCTCAAATAGAAACTTCAATTTGGCGTCATTTTATTGTACTCAAAATTTCTTTCGCTGCATAATAATAAAACCCTCATTGCTACATCAGTTTTCCCACATTGGGTTTTTCAAGGACAATTGTCCAAAAATAATTGTGTCATTTTTATGTGTGCTTTAGCATATTTTTTAGTTTCTAACATTTTATTTTTCTGCAATGTTTTTATGGTGAAAATTGCAGTTGTGATTTTATTCGTTGTTTGTTGTAGCAAATAAATTGCATAATTAAATTTACAGTTAGAAGAATAATTTCGAGTTGCTATAATATACTTGTAAATTTTCACAATAAGTAGAGCAAGAAAGGATCAATCCCAAAATAATCTCAAATAGAAAGTGAAGGAATGGGTGCTTATTTTGGGTGATTCTTCTACTGTTTGGGTCTTATGACAAACAAGAATCCACTCATGCACTTTCAACAATGTCTTAGCTCCTTCCCAATAGATCACATCAACGATGACATGAATTGCATTGTCATTTAGATCCCTATGCAGCCACGAGTCATCAATTACAAGTGAGATAAGACTTGATGCAATTACCTGATTGTTACATCATCAAAGGTTGAAGATTCCACTAGGTAGGTAAGCATCATATGTAATATGCGGAGGTTTCTCCTTTGGATAATTATTATTAGAATTTTGACTGGTTACCCACCACCAGTGGCTGATCCCATGGGAGAAATTTTCTCCTAGATTTGTCTTCAGCCGACAGCCTACAACCCCTTGCTAGCCACCTGATAAGCTTTGATGTGCTACTTTTCTCTGCTGTTGGAATATCAAAGATCTTGTATATACTGTTTGACTTTCCTTACTTGATAATTACTTGTGATTATTAGTTGGCCTTTTATTACTTTTATTTCTTGTTCATCAAGCAATTATCAAAACAATGAAGATCACAAAGAGATAAAGTACACAAGATATAGGCTCCAAGCCAAGGCAAAACCCCTCCAAGGGGAAAACCCAAAAATAATACTTCTCTTCTGATAAAATCTATTCAAAATGAGGCTTCCAAGACACAAGACCAAAGGCAAAATTCCCAACAAAAGATCTCTTCCAAACAAATCAAGTTCTTCCAAAGTCAGTGATGATCAAAGTAGCTTCATCTCAGAGTTTCGACCCTGCAACAAGGTTTGCAATCTCGGCCTGCAATTTTGGCCCCTGCAACTCATCCAAAAACCCTAGATAGCTTCGTACGTGTGGATAGAAAAGAGAGTTTTTTCAAGAGATCTTCCTTCTTCGATTTCTTCCTCCTCTTCTTGTCTTTCTCGCTCTTCCTTCTTTGCTATTGCAAATTGAACTTGCTTGAGAGTGTGATCCAAATGAGTCAAAGTCCTTATTTATAGCCTCTTGGAAGGGTCGAATAGGCCTCTTTAGGCCAACTTGGTCTTGGAGGATAATTTTGCTTTCTTGAATAAAAAAAAATATTTTCTTTTGTTACAATGAGTCCAAATGGGACTATAATACATGACAACAATTCTTTGACCTAGAAAGTCCTAGAAGCATGAAGAACATGCTTTGATCTATACTAGAGCATGAAACCCATGCTTTTACAAATATATATATATATATATATATATATATTTTTCATATACAAAATATACAATGTCATGTTTACAAGGTCATTATGAAGATTGACACTAGTTACATTCTTCAACACTCCCTCTTAACTAGGGAGGTATTCAGAATCCCATCATGAAGTACAAGGAATCTCAAACTTGAAGTATTCTCATAAGAAGAATCAGATTGATAAGCCATCTTTTAAACATCTATATCACAACCAACATAGTTAGCAAGGCCTTAATTTGACAAGCTCAACTTATATGAGAGCATCATGCTGGGAGACTTTACGTGAGATACCACACTACCTCTAAAGGCACATACCCCATTCGGATGTTCACCAGGTATGTCCTTTTAGGACTATTCTTATCTTGGATTGCCAATCCTCAAAGAATATCAACCCTCTTCGATTACTCTTATCTTGGATGCCCTACCTCATTCTCACGGAGTATTGGCCTATATGTTCACTTCTGTTTTGGATTTTATGATTCTCAAGAAGTTCCAATCTCAAATGCTTATCCAATCCTCTACATCCCATTCTTTCTTTATGCCCTTCATTAAAACTTATGGCTATTAGTCCCGGTCTAGCGCATGACACATAAAGAGAAGAATATACTATCCATCATCCCTCCCTCTCAATTAGAGAAGAGATATCCACCAAACCAAGCTTGCCTCTTAGGTACTCAAGCTTCTTGTTTGGTAATGCTTTTGTCAGAATATCAACTACCTGTTCATCTATAGGAACATAGTGTAACTTTACAACCCCATCTCGTACCAGACATCTAATGTAGTGGTACTTGTTATTTATATGCTTTGTCCTAGTATGAAACACCAGGTCCTCCATCAACTTTATGCAGCTTTCGTTGTCACAATGTATACATGTAGGGCTTAATGGTTCTTCAAATAAATCTAATAGCAACATCCTGAGTCAAACAAATTCTCTGCAAACTTCACTTGCAACAATATACTCGGCTTCAACACTACTCAAAGCAACAATATCCTGCTTCTTGCTCATCCATGAGATCATGGAAGATCCCAAACTAAAACATCCACTTGTAGTGCTTTTTCCATTTGACTCACTGCCACCCCAATCAAAATCTGTATATCCTATGAGTTGGATTTCTTCATTACCAGCATATCGAAGGCAGTGATGTATGGTCCCACGTAGATATCTTAGGATATGTTTGGCTGCTATCCAATGGTCATGCTTTGGCTCCATCTGAAATTTGACTGAGGATATTTACTGCAAAACAAATGTTAGGTTTAGTATTTACCAAATACATCAAAGAGCCAATCGACTATTTGTAACAAGAAGGATCTGTCGGACTAGAATCTGAACTCCTCAACTTCTTTAGATTAGTAACCATGGGAGTTGTCATTGGCTTGCTATCCATCATGCCAAATTTTTGTAGAATCTTTGATCACATATTTTCCTTGACCAAGATATATTTCACCTATTTCTGCCAAACTTCTAGTCTCAAATAGTAATGCATAATCCCAAGATCCTTCATGTCAAATTCAGATGCTAACTGCTTCTTGCATTCCTGAATTTGATGTTCCACACTTGTAATAAGTAGATCATCCACATATAAAAGAATGATAACTAGTTCATCCTTGACCACTTTAATGTAGAGGTTAGGCTCTGCAAAACTCTTGACAAACCTACGTCTCAATTGGTATGCATCCATCCTAGCATACCATGCTCTAGGTGCTTGCTTTAAGCGATATAGAGCCGCCTTCAATCATCAAACGTGTGTCTCCCTCTGATTGACTTCAAATCCTTGAGGCTGTTCGATGTAAACCTCTTCATCAATGGTTCCATTCAGAAAAGCTGTTTTAACATCCAATTGATGGATGTTCCATCCCATAGAAGCAGGCAAAGAGACAAGTGATCTAATCATTGTATATCTAGTTGTAGGAACAAAGGTTTCTTCATAATCGATACCTTCTTTTTGTGAGGTCTCTAGCTACAACTCTAGATTTGTACTTGTCAATGCTCCCATCCACAACATGCTTTATCTTATATATCCATTTTGAAGTGACAATAGATTTGTCAGTTGGTCTAGGAACAATTTCCCATACATCATTCTTCATAATTCACTGGCATTCTTCCTGCATTGCTTTCCTCCATTCTTGATGTTTAGTTGCATCTTCATTGGAGGAGGGTTCAACTTCAATGAGCTTAGTCATATAAGCTGCATAACCAAAATACCTCTTCGGTCTTTTACTTTCTCTAAAGGTCCCTTTTGTTGTGTGTCCTTCTGCTTCTTGTAGAGTTGTCCTCAACCAAGCAGGCCTCTTACAAATTTTAGGAACAATTACTTGCTGCATAGGCTCACTAGGACCTTCAACATCTTCTTGAGTTGATGTAGGATCTTGACCATTGTTGTTCCTTGAGATATCCTCAAAAATGGGTACCTCTTCTTCATCAAAATCGACTAGAATATCTTTGGATCTCTTGTAAGCCACATTTTCATCAAAGATTACATCCCTACTTACTTCAATACGACGATCCTCTTTAATGTAGATCTTGTACGCCTTTGATGAAGTACTTTAGCCAACAAAGATGGCTTTCATACTGGTAGGATCCAACTTCTTCCTTTTGTCCTTTGGAACATGTATATAAACAGGACATCCAAATATTCGAAGATGATCCACACTAGGCTTCTTTCTTGTAAATGCTTCTTCCAAAGTCATGTTGTTGAGAATCTTGTGAGGACTTCGATTCTGCAAGTAGACAACTGTTACACATTCTTCTCCCCATAAGAATTGAGGGAGATCTTGATCATGTAGCATGGCTCTGACACATTCTTCAATCGTTCCGTTCTTTCTTTCAACCACATCATTTTGTTTAGGATTATAAGGAACAATTAGCTCCCTCTTAATCCCTGCTTTCTTGCAAAATGCTACAAGTTCTTTGGAGGTATACTCTCCACCATTGTCATCCCTTAGGGTCTTGATCTTCCTTTTTGTCAGATTCTCTACTTCATTCTTGAATTCTTCAAACTTCTCGAATACCTCATATTTGTTCTTGAGGAGGTATAACAATGTTTTCCTTGAGAAATCATTGATGAATGTCACATAATATTGATGTCCTCCTAGAGATTTTAAAATTTCCTTTGATCTTGTGTCACTTCTTGTAAAGGGTTTTTTCACGTTCTTGCCTGGAGCACACGCCTTACAAATTCCTTCATGTTCTTCCTTCAATTTAGGGATGCCATTGACCATTTGTTTTAGAGATGGCAAAACTTTATAGTGAAGATGTTCATATCTTCTATGCCATAGTTCAAAAGGACTAACATCGAAGTGAACTAGGGCTTGAGGGAGAGGAGTAAGTAACCTATACAAAGTTCCCTCACGAATCCCAATTATCTTCCATGATCAATACTAGAGTCCTCTCCCCAAACCAAAACTTTGCCATCAACAAAAGCTATATTCTATCACCTTTATGTTCTAGACAAGAAATAGAAAGTAGATTTTTTTTCAAACTTGGAACATATAGAATATTTTTGAGATGAATGCTCCCACTAGACTCTAGCTCCAACGAGGTAGATCGATTTCCCTTCACTGGATAACTCTTCTTGTCTCCAAGTTCGACTGAATGAGAGGAGGTTCCTTTTGATAGAGTATGGAGTTGATTGCATTCACCTGTCATATGTCTGGAAGCTCCACTGTCTATAACCCATACATTATCATCCTTGAAAGTGCCAGAGAGAGCGGAGAAGAAACTTTCATCCATCACTTCTTTTGCTAGCTTGGAGATGATCTTCAAGATGCATTCTTTGGCAATCACAATGAAGTTCCCAAGAAACTTGAAACTCCTCTTCATAATCCTTGCCATTGAGAAGAGAGTGCCAACTAAGATGTGATCTTCAGTCTCCTTCTTGCACCTTAGCTTTAATACCATGTTGGAAAATCAAAGATCTTGTATACACTGTTTGACATTCCTTACTTGATAATCACTTGTGATTATTAGTTGGCCTTTTATTACTTTTATTTTTTGTTCATCAAGCAATTATCAAAACAATGAAGATCACAAAGAGACAAAGTACACAAGATCTAGGCTCCAAGCCAGCGCAAAACCCCTCCAAGGGGAAAAACCAGAAAGAATACTTCTCTTCATATAGAATCTGTTCACAATAAGACTTCCAAGACCCAAGACAAAGCCAAAATTCCTCCCAAGTACCAAGCCAACCCAACAAAAGATCTCCAAACAAACCAAGTTCTTCCAAAATTAGGGAAGATCAAAGCAACTTTACCTCAGAGCTTCGACCCTGGAACAAGGTCCGTAATTTTAGCCCATGCAATTCATCCAAAAACCCTAGACAACTTCGCATGTGTGGACAAGAAAAAGAGTTTTCTCAAGAGATCTTCCTTCTTCAACTTCTTCCTCTTTTTCTTGTCTTTCTTGCTCTTCCTTCTTTGCTATTGCAGATCGAACTTGCTTGAGAGTGTGATCCAAATGAGTCGAAGTCCTTCATATTTATAGCCTTTTGGAGGGGTCGAATAGGCCTCTTTAGGTCGACTTGTCCTTGTTGGGGCCGACTTGGTCTTGGAGGATAATTTTGCTTTCTTGACTAAAACATAGTTATTTTATTTTGTTACAATGAGTCCAAATGGGACTATAATACATGACAAAAAAGTCTTCTTTGAGCTTGGAAGTCCTAGAAGCACGAAGAACATGCTTTGACCTAGACTAGAGCATGAAATCCATGCTTTTACAAATAAAATTTCTTTTTCTTTTCATATACAAAATATACAATGTCATGTTTACAAGGTCATTATGAACACCAACACTCGTTACATTCTTCAACAATCGCTATCTGAGCCAACCATTGTGTACCCTCGCTCATCTGTCATGATCGTATGTTTTGAAGGTGGGCCATCCAATCCCAAAGGTATGATCTTTCATTATGTAATTGGGTGTTTATGCTTGTTTCTCTTGGGCACACTTGGGCATGGATTATTGGGCGACTTGGAAGAAGGAAGGGCTTTAATTGTACTTTTGTTCCCTTACCTCAACTTGGGGGTTAATCCTGAATCCTGGTCCTATGGGATCTCCTTTATTGGCTTTTTAGCTTTAGGAGTGGCACTACATGGGAAACCTTGATTCTGGTTGCATGGTCTCGTTTCTTGGTACCATATATCTCACTCTCCTCTGCTCATTACAAGCCCTTTTCACATTTTCCCTATCTGGGTACACATTTGTCCATTGGGTCCATAAGGTGTTAGCCTCCCATTCCCTTTGTCCACACCTTGGGTCGGGTTTGGAAAGATGCCCCGGAGGTTGATGTAGTTAAAAAAAAGATAAAAGCATAATATGGCGACATACAATAGGAAATGTACCACAAAATGCAAAAGATGATCGGGACAATAAAATTTAGCACGTGGGCAAAAGCCAAACATGAGCTCTACCCCCCTATCATTATGGTCATCACCCGGTTCCTAGTGCCCCTATGAGTGCCCTTTGCATCATTAAGGAACCCGTGAATGTCCCAACCCCTGGTGGGCGATGAACTGCCCTACCTTAAAGTGGGTAATCACTGCTATATCTTACACATCACACTCTCATCCCCTTGAGCCCTGAGCAATAAAATGAAGAAAAATCAATAGAAGGCAAAAGGCAAATGAAGAAGGGTGGAAAAACAAAGGCCGGGATAACTCATGTACCACGATTGCTCCCTCCCACATTCACATACCCAAGGTGTGGGCTTTCCTCATCATAGCTACCATTGTACCATGACATGTGGCTTGGAGCCTTCCCTTTGTTCCCACTTCGTTCCATCATTATTTCACATGACACCTAACATTTAAAGGGTGTACCTTGGACTTGTCATTCCCTGGGTCCTTCATTAACCGCTCCTACCCATGAAGGTAACACTAATACAATTTCTAAGCTCCAAATTTGGAAGGGAAACCCACTATGAAGTTCTCATTTCTGTGCTTGATTAACAAGCTTATTTACTCTATTGCACTAATGAGTCATTGTATTGGAAAGTGAGGAGACACATTGGATCTTATACGAGATTGAAGGTAGATTTTCATCTTGGACTTGGCCTCCCTATATGGTATCCAAGCCCTCCAAAGGATCACAATGACATTTGTAGGGTGAGCGTTGAGAGCCATGGGCCTCCATCCATGCGGAGCATTGATTGCCACATCATGGGCTTTTTCAACACCACCATTTGCTTGCTTGTGCCCCAATTATTCAGAGATGATGATGCACTTGGATCACGTTGCCCCAACTAACTACACATTGCACCTGCCACTTGGCAGCTATTCCAAAGCCCAAAGGAGGTTATGTCTTTCCTAGGGAGACATGGGAGGGCATGTGTCATCTTCAAGTCCTCATTGATGGAGCATCTACTTGATCTTGAGCCACTTGGAGACCCATGAGACCCATTTGGAGCTCACAGGGCTCAAATAGGGGGTTTGGAGATGTTTTGCAACATATCTATCACAAGTGAGTATTACTAGGACTTCTCCCGTCGGTGAAAATCTGAGAAGAGTAGGGGACTTAGGCTGTGGTGATAGTGGGCCTCTGTCCAAAGTGATGTTGTGCCCTCTAGCTTTTGCCTCTTTACAAGGTTTGCTAGTTTGTGTAAAAACGCCTCTGAAGGCTACCTTAGAGCAGGGTTTCACGTTCATGTGAAAGTGGCCTTCTTCATTTGCCATGCATTGGTATCTATCAGTTTTGTCCTCAATTTGAACATCAAAGAGTCAAGGGAGTAGCTTTACTACCTAAATCCTAGTAAGGAGAACATTGTGATTATAACCATTGAAAATAGGGGCATCTTTGAAATGGGCAATATAGGATTTGCAATTTCTCTCGTCTATTTGCTAATTCATAGCTTCATCAATTGATGGGATTTTATGGTATTAATTGTAATTTCCGTTAGACATGGAAAACAAGATATTTTTGTAACAATCCTCTTCTTCGTTCACCAAGTTGGAATATTCTCAAGGTGAATATCCACCACAAAGTTTCTTGTCTGTATTTGACCGGGATCCTAGAACATGAATGTAAGAAAATTAGCATTTTCGTCACTATCACACTCAGTGCATACGCTGAAACGACGCGCTATGTCCAGGGAGAACATTTCGACAAGGAATTTACATTAATTATTTGTAAGTTGTTGCTACTATAGATAGGGAACAAATGCCATGTTAGAGGGATATAGTGACGGCATGTGTTGCGTGAGTGGTATTACTAAATATCAAAACCACCTTAAGGTAGTATCAGATAGCCAAAGGAGCTGTTTTGGCTGAGGATGTATAAAGTCCGATATCCAATTAAATAAATCCATGTCATCAGGCTGATGGGGACCACATGATCCCATCGGATTGTGGAAACTTGTTAAAGGACGAGCATGTTGGGATCCATTGGCTATATCGGCTGTTGGATCGAAGAGATTTGAATTGTCGGGTCCCATTGCACAACAAGTTCGTGTAAAAACTCGGGTTGGTTTGGAGTCAGATGGGCTCATGATTGTTTGATTTACCAACCCTAACCGTTGTGTGGAGGTTTATAATATGAAATATTATTATTTATGTCGTTGGGGTGCATGGAGGGTCTCACAGTTGACCTCCACCATCAATCTCTCGTTAAACGAGGGTTGTCGATTGGCCAGGGGTACACATTGTATTTTATGGATATTTATTTTTATCATAGGGCGCGTGAGTGGATGGAGGGACCCATGAAGGTTATGTGGGGTTAGAAACATTATATCATATATTTAATATATGTATGTTATACATGTTTGCGCAGTGAATGCGTGGACAACCCCCCTACATATTCTCATAACTTCATATTATTTTATTATTGATTTTGTGCTAGGTTGTGGTGGATCCATGGGCGCATGTGATGGATGCCATAGTGGCATGTGGGCCAAAGTAATGTTGTTGGATAGTGCTATAATGACCTGGACTGGGGTGCCGAGGTGGCTAGACCATGTAGGCAACATATGTGTTAGTTGATGTTGATATGGCTAGTGAGGTGAAGTGCCATGTTTACCATATGGTAGAGGACTTGACAACCAAGAAAATTGAGGGCGCATGAGCACCAAATTTCAAAATGACGTGGGCTCAGAACAACTGGCGGCTTGGGGAAAGAAAGGTCTGACTTTGTAGGGCTATATATTTTCGCCCAAGAGTTGAAATTGGGCCCATGAATAGTCAAAAAAAAGGTAATACAGTAATAAACTCAAAACTCTGGGTTGAAGCAAAAAAATTACAAAAATTTCAAAAGTAAGTTATAGGAACATAAAGGGGAATTGTGCTTAACAGGCTCGACTTCTGAAGGGCATAACTTTTAGCCCAAGTATCGGAATTTGATAATTAAATAGTCAACAAAAGGTTATTGACGAGGAGAACATTCTAGCAAACCCAAAATTTGAAATTAAACGAGATTTGTGAAGAAAATCTCATAGGAAAGATACACGAGTTTGGAAAAAGAAGCATTTGATCTAGTTAAAACTTCTGAAGGGCATAACTTTTAGCCAGTTATTGAAATTCAATGAGTGAGTAGTCAGTGGAAATCTATTGACTAGAAGAACACGTTGGTGAACCCAAAATTTGAATTTGGGCATGAATTTTGAAACAAATTTCCCGAAAGTTACAGGATTATGATAGGGCCATGATGACTTTTAACACGACTATGATCTCTCAAGCGTTGCCTTGAGTTGAGTACAATGAATGATGGTGAATTGACAGTGACTAATATAAAGAGCGCCGATGAAAACACCAAATTGAGGTTGGAATAAGGAACTGTAGAGTTCTGGTTTCTTACACTGCCAAGGTGGATATGTATGTCTAGGTAAAAATGACAGGATTTTGTATAGTAAAGAATTAGATAAAATGATAGCCACTATAACATGACAGTAGATGTAGGTACTACTGTAATGGCAATAGCAATGTAAGATACAGGTGGTTGGTAAGACAAACGAATTATGTGGAAAGACCATAGAGCAGGACAACTATGTTGATTGGTTCTATGATATGCAAGGAAATGAGAGGGAAAAGTTTCTAAATCTTCTCTTGCTCATGAATTGTAAAATATTATATGTGATGTATATGCAAGTATGAATATAACGTATGAGTATGTGCTTGATGATTGTATGCTGCTTGCCAGCAATATGCTGCAGTATCTATATATGATATAAGGACTAATCATGGTTGTTGTGTGCTGATGATGCAATGGTTTAAGACAACCTTAAGGAGGAACAAGCCTTATAGGATTGCGTTCTTCTTTTGCATGAAGGCCTTGGCAAGATGAATCGTCCGAGGGATTGTTCACTAGTGAAGGGGATGCCTGAGCCTGGAAGGGAAAGTGCGACTAGAAAAGGTGATTTAATTGAATCTCCCATGTGTTGGAGAGTAAAGTGGATGGCCCAAGGGCCTAAAAGGTACTTGGAGGCCCTGGAAAGGTAGTAGGAACTCCTAGAGCCATGGACACTGGAACGTCCCTGTTTGCCAATAAGTTGCCTTGGAGGTGGTGGCACGAAACTTGAGGAACTGCTGAGAGCAATGAAGGGGTGCACCACTTGGGCATAGGCTAATGGAGGGCGCGAGTGCTGTTGGGGTTTGGTGCCTTGGCTGGTGGAGGGTACTGAGTAGGTACCCTGTGATGGGAAAGTAGATGCCCCATGAAGTCAACAACAAATCTACTCCTACATATAAGTATCGATTCAATTTGCATATTTGATTCTTGTGTGTTTGAATATATGAATTGTAAATTGAATTTCTTAGGAATAGAATACTTATGAAAAAGCTATTGGTTTTCTTTTTTCGGCATGCTTAGAGAAATTATAATCAGCTGCCCTAAATTTAGGATCGAAAATACTTAGGAATTCTCCGAACATATTTTCTGAGCTTGGTAAATATAGCATTGAGAATGCTGTTTGGTGCTCCAAGGTGAAAAGTAAAGACTATGGAAATTAATGTAGCTGTGTAAAAACAAAAGGTAGACATTGGAAAAGCAACACGCTTGGCTGCAAAACAGGTGCATGCACAGGATTGTGACAAGATATGATAATTTTGTAATGGGAATTGTATATAGGAACAACAGTTAGTAGAATTGTATATAGAAATAACAGTTAGTAAGGCAACAATGGATTTGAATGCAGGAACTTTATGCAAAGATTGTATACATGCTTTATTACAAGAGAATAAGGTGATATAAAATATGTTTATCTATTTTGAAAAATTTAGACCTACCCCTATTATATTTCCAGCAAGTTTGTAACAACCTTATATTAGTCTTTTTAAGCATAGTGGTATTTGGATCGGTTGCAAAACCTTGATTAGACCTAGGCTACTTGGGAGCGGTAGCGGGAGTGGGGAGCGACATTTTCAAAAGCTTCCAGGTCGGGTGCGATTTTGGGATCAATTTTTATATAATATATTTTTATATATTTTGATGCGTACATGTCAACAAAAGCATGTAGAATGATGAATTAGTGATACAAAACATAGAAACATGGATTAAACCATATAACATCATTCATTTAGTAGTTATAATCTTCATCAACCACAAGTCCACAAATTATAAGTTCTCATTTATATAGCATGTAAGGTTGCACGTAACCAAAATAACATTGAGTGCAATCCATCTCTAAACTGAAAATACATCAACAAATAGGCTCTAAATGGTCTCTAGCATAAAAGAAAATTATCCTACAACAAATACCTACATATCATCAAAATCATTGTCTATCTTGGGATCTTTGTCATTAATATCATCCTCTAAGCATGAACATAAGATAGAAAAAATGTAGCATGTCAAGTCAAGATTTTGCTTGAGTGATGGGTACATTTTTAGTAGCATGATGATAGAAGAGTTCGACAACCAATGTCACTAACCTCAAGGTACATAGAGGGTTTGGTGCTGTTGATTAAATACGAGTTCCATACCCTAGTACATGACAAAATCCAATGGAAACATTGTAATCCCCCCAATCCTGAAAAATTGATAAGTTTGATGGATTTTGAGTGAGATCTAAAATTCTACTTTTCTCCATATGAAATCCAATGAGGTCAGAACTACTCTCAAAGATCCCGAGTCATTTCATGGTAATGTTAAAAATTTAAGTAAATTGATGGAAATGAAAGATAAAGGAGAATGTCACTTTTACTTTAAGAATTTAACATTACCATGAATTGCATATCAATACTATGGCCATAGGCTTGAATATTATGATGCCCCACTCAAAAATTCTTGTTTCCAATCTTCAATAGCTCCCTTTATCACTCCCGAATTGGCAGAGAGCACAATTTTTTTTAGGGAGTGCACTCTCGAAATTCGCTCCTGTGGTCTTGCTTGGAGCACTCTTCAGGAGCGGATTCAGGGGGGGGGCTCCCCCGCAACCTTGGATTAGACTAATGTAGCTTCAAAGTTTAAGTCCTTGATTAGTATACAAGGATTTCATATTCTGTTTCCTAGAAATGGTGAGAAGTGGGACGTTATTATTAATTTGGCAACTCAAGGACAAATTCCCTCCTTTGGACAATCTTCCTCATTAAGAAAGACCCCTCCTAGCCCTTGGAAGAATTTAATTTGGTTAAGGAAAAATGTAATTTTAAGGAGGAAACCCACATGTTCACAAAAGTACAGGTCGACTTTAAAGAGAAATTGGACACCCTTGGAAGCATACAAATACAAGTCAAGTGACCCTCATATGGACATCATCATCAAGAATCTTCTTCTTCTCTCTTCTTTGGTTTGACTTGCACAGGGCTGAGATTGGTTCACGAAAGTGGTTTGTATAGGTCCGAAATTGCAAGGTTCAAGCTTGCACGTGTGAAAAGGAAAATTTGATCGGGGGTCGTAGGGTTGGAACATGGAAATATCGGCTGTAGCCGCACATATACAGGGTGCTCCCTGCGACTGGATAGTTGCAACTGCACTAATGCTTACCAGTTCTGTGCGGCTGGGACCTAGGATATTTTTGACAGTTGACTGTAGACTTTGACCCTTGACTACAGGCTTGGGAACCTTGATTCTGATTAGTATTGTTGTTGGGCTCATTCTTGGATATTGTTAAGTTGGTTTTGCTGGATGGTCTTGTGATTGATGAATTGGAACATTTTACTTTCTCTTCGCTAAACATTTTATGACAATCTAATAAGAAGAATAATTTGAAAGGGTTTTCCCCCTTCTGGGGTTTTTCCTTGGTCTTTGATCGAACTTGGGGTCTCCTATTTGTCTTGTATTGTTCATGGCATTTATTGTTCTATCTACAATTGCTATTGATCATTATAAGATTAAACTGTTTTTAAAGATTGCTAATTAGAGATAAGAATTGGGCTAATTAGAGATAAGAATTGGGCTAAAGTGATTGTAATAGCATAAAACAACATAAATTTAACATGTTATCAAAGCTAAGGTGAAGTTAAGCCCAAGGAGACGAGACAGGAGCAATCATCTTTGAAAGAAGCAGAAGGAGCCTATTTGATTTGGTCAAGATGTCTACCTCTTATTTCAAGGATAATGAGAAGCTTGGTGACTCATCTAACTTTGTTGCTTGGAAGATTAGGTTAGAAGTTAAATTAGATGACAACGATGTTTTGAAATATGTGCAAGGAAAGGTACCTAAGCTTTCGGCAAATGCTTTTACTGCTATAAAGTCTAGGTACAAGAAAGGTGACCTCAAAGCTAAGAAAAAAATCTTATTGATGGTTTGCAAGATCATTTACTTGTTTATGTTGGTAATTTGAAGAGTCCTAAAGACATTTATGATAAGTTGGTTGGGATGTATAAGTTCAAAAATTTGAATCATATCCTCTCCTTGAAGAATAATCTCAAGGAATTGAAAATGAATAAGGGAGAATCTGTGCAATCCTATATCATGAGGGTATCTTAATTAAGGGATCCATTGTAGACTGCTGGTGAAACTATATTTGATAGAGAGTTGGTAATGATCACTTTTCAAGGTCTTCCTCCTATTTGGGAAACCTTCATTACTACTATAAGCAACAACAATAGACTTCCGACATTTGATGATCTCGTTGGACAATGCATTCAAGAGGAAACCAGGATGATTGCCGGAGGAAGGATTCAAAAACATGAAGAAGGAGAACCCTCCACATTTGTTACACAAGATAAGAAGAGGAAAGGTATAGGGAGACCATCCAATTCAAGAAAGTCTTCTCTTAAATCCAAGGACTCCAAGAGAAGATTGAGAAAAGAAAGGCCTAAAGTTGAATACTTCAACTGCCACAAGTATGGTCACAATGCCCGAGATTATCTGAGGAAGAGAGATGCTCCAAGATCCAACCGAGGCTACAACAACATGTACAATGACAAGAGAAGAAAAGGTGATGATTGAAGAAGAGGAGATGATAGAAGAAGAAGGGATGATAGAAGGAGAAGAGACACTCCGAATGACTATGAAGAAGGCCCTCATCCTCAAAAGAGAACAAGAAATTCCATGTATGAAAATAATGCAGCTGCTCATCAATCTAAATATATTCTTATTTTTGCTCTTTCTTGTTCTTCCCCTGCGGATTTGTATCATGGTTGGTAGATAGTGGGGCTTTTGGACATTTCTCTGGGTGCAAGGAAGCCCTCTCTAATTTGGTTGAGAGGGAGACAAGTTTGACAATCATTCTTGGAGACAATTCCACTCATCCTATAAAGGGTTTTGCTTCTATCAAATTTCACTTGGACTTTGGGGAATCCATTCTTCTTCATGATGTGATGTAAGTTCTAGGTTTAAAGAAGAATTTGGTATCTATTTCTTCTTTGCAAGAAAAGGATATCAGAGTAGTGTTCATCAAAGGAAAAGTCCTCACATGGCCTATGGAATCTCACATGAGAGATGCTTTCACCTTGGGATCTAGAGTTGAAGGGATCTATAGAGTCAATGGAAGACCTCTTTTAACAATGGTCCACGACATTAATCATCAAAGTGAGCTATGGCACTGAAGGTTAGCACATCTACGTTATGAAGCCCTACCGAAATTAAAGAAGTTAGTCTCTGGGACGCTCGATGTTCAAGCTAGTCATGATAGAGTATGTCTGGGGTGTGCCGGTGAAAAGAAGATAATGGGACCATTCTCCTCTAGCAAGAACAAGATCGATGATATTCTTCAACTCATTCATTTTGACCGATGCAGACCCATGCCTGTGCACTCTATTGGTGGACATCTCTACTACATAATTTTCATTGATGACTTCTCCAAGAAGACATGGATATACTACTTAATGCACAAGGATGAAGATTTTGATATGTTCAAGGAATTCAAGGCGTTGATAGAAAATCAAACAAGGAAGATCAAAGTCTTTCGATGCAACAATGGTGGAGAGTACATTTCAAATGAGTTCATTGACTTTTGCAAGCAGGTTGGAATCAAGAAGGAAACTATCGTACCTTACAACCCCGAGTAAAATGGAGTGGTCGAAAGAAAGAGTAGGTCCATTGTAGAAGCTTCTCGAGCCATGCTGCATGATCAAAAGTTGCCGAAATTCCCTTGGGGAGAAGCTACAAATACAACGGTATATGTTCAAAATCAGGTACCTCATCAAGCATTGGACAACAAGATTCCCAAAGAAGTATTCATAGATGTGAAGCCTGACATTGGCCATTTCAGGGTATTTGGTTGGCCTGTGTATTTCCATGTGCCGAAGGAAAAGAGGAACAAGCTAGAAGCCATCGGAAAGGAAGGTACGGTTGTTGGTTATTGTGAAAATTCTAAAGCATTTAGAATATACATATCTGGTCAGAGGAAGATTGAGTTTAGTAGGGATGCAACTTTCGATGAAGACGTTGCCCTTGGAAAAGCAAGAGACCTTCCTCTTGCTGAGAAGAAAGGTGATAATGACATACTAGAAGGTCCTTCTGTGCCGGAATCTGAGAAGGACATAGTTGATGATCCCATGGAACCTATGGACCACTTGGATCCTCCTCCAAGTAATCCCCCTATCAGGATGAGACCACTATGGCTTCGTGATACTTTACAAGATGCTGAGATATATATTCCTGCTAAAAGGACCTCTAGAGAAAGTAAGAAGCCATGCCGATATTAGGAATATGTTGTAGCTATGAGCACTATGATCCAAGTTGAGCCTTCTACCTTTGAAGAAGCTGTGAAAGGACATGTTTGGAAAGGATTCCATGGCCGAAGGATATGGATCGATTATGAAGACTAATGTATGGGATGTTGTGCTGAGACCTAAGGGAAAGTCTGTCGTAACTTCAAAATGGCTATATAAGATCAAACATGGAGCTAATGGAAGCATTGATACAATGAGAAGTATAAAGCAAGGTTCGTTTCCCGAGGTTTCCCCCAGAAAGAGGGAGAAGACTATGATGATATATTTGCTCTTGTTTCCCGCTACACTACTATTAGATCGATTGTTGCTCTTGTTGCTAGCCAAGGGTGGACACTTCACTAGATGGATGTAAAGACAACATGTCTTCGTGGCATACTACAGGAAGAAGTATATGTTGAGCGACCCCAGGGATTTGAAGTGAAGGACAAGAAGACTCACATTTGCAAGTTGAAGAAAGCATTATATGGCTTGAAGTAAGCTCCTCGAGGTTGGTAGGCTCGTATTGACAATTACCTGGTGAAGCTTGGATTCATGAGAAGCAGTGCTAACCCCAACTTCTACTTTAAAGTGGTCCAAGGTATGCCTTTGATTTTGGTTTTAGATGTTGACAATCTATTCTTAAAAGGTAGTGAGCCCTTGATGATCAAATGTAAGGAGCTGGTATCTGAATTAGAAATGAAGGATCTTGGTATGATGCATTACTTTTTGGGACTAGAGGTTTGGCAGAGACTTGGAGAGATTTTCTTTCTCAAGGAAAGTATGTTGTGAAGCTATTGGAAAGATTTGGAATGATTGAACGCAAGTCCCTAGCCACAACGTTGGAGATGAACTTCAAGAAGTTATGTTGAGACGTTGCTGGACCTGACTTGGCAGACCCCTCTGAGTACCGACAACTGATTGGGGCACTGATGTTACTTGTGAACACCCATCCAAATATATGCTTTGTAGTGAACACTTTGAATCAAAATCCCCTTCATGCATATTGGGTTGTTGCCAAACACATTGAGATATTTGCATGGGACGATCAATCTTGGCTTGAGATACACTTCCTAAGATGTGAGACTGCATGGATACACTGACGTTGACTGGGTTGGAAACATGTTATTGACAGGAAGAGGACATCCGAGTGCTGCTTTAACTTGGGATCTGTGATGATATCTTGGATGAGCAAGAAACAAAAGTTTGTGACTTTGAGTATGGCAGAGGCAAAATATATTGCTGTTAGAATGGCTAGCTGTCAGTTTGGTTGAGGAAGCTCTTTGGAGAGTTGTTTGAGTAGGTCCTGTTGACTGCTGGAGTAGCACCTGACGATTATTTGACGACTCCATGCCCAAGGATGATCCAGAGTACACTTGTACCATCAGATGTCATCAGTCAACATAGTTTTTTAACTCTCCTTCTATCTTCTCATCATATTTCTTCTTTGTACCCAGATTCCACACCCTACGGGGAATTGTAATAAGTGATGCTAGTATGATGTTTCTTGAATTTTGTAACAGGCCTAGGATGTGGGACTCGATCAGCAAACGAGTACACCTTGGAGTGTTTTTTTTATCCGGTGAATTATCCCTTTCGTTTCCCTTCTTTTTCAGAGGGGGATAATTCTCTGGATTTTTTCACTCGTGCACACCCCAAAGCCGAGGTGACGGTTTGAAGATTGAGCCCCTGACACATCTTAGTGTCTAGGGTTGATGTATATTACCATACTAGATCACACGTAAAGTTTCGTGGAATTTGGCTAGGTCTAAGTAGGATTTTTTAATAGTTAAAATTTTCCCGCAAAACGGGATTTTTTAATTATTTTTTATGTAAAGGCATAAATAACTGGCCTTAGGAGATGTTTGGGGCGTATGACCAGTCAAAATTCATCTTCAAAGGCCCAACATTCTCCTAGAGCCTACTTTGGGGGTCAAAAAATGATTCATAGTCCCTCAAAAGGCAATTTTTCCAGTGATAATGGCAAAAATGAAGAAAAAATTCAAAAAAATAAATAATTGGAAAAATTTAAAATTTTTTTCCAAAGTCAAAATAAGTCAAATTTTGACATGGAAGTCAAGCAGAAAGTCAAAGGTGACGTGGCAAAGAAATGTGGGGCCCACCACATGAAGTTTCAACTCAACTCAACTCAAAGTCAACAAAGGTCAAAGTCAAAGTCAAAGTCAAAGTTTGAGTTCATGAGGCAATGGAATTTTCAAAAGTGTAACTTTGATTTAAATTTAATGTTGAAGAATTATTATAAGCTAAGTCAAAGTGGGACCCCACCTCACCATAGCTCAGCCCACCAAAATGTACGTAGCTTAGCTTAGCCATGGAAAAAGTCCGTACGGCAATCTTAATCTCAGCTGGTCAAAACAATGTTCACGTGGGCAGTCAAAAAGTTCAACGCATATATTCTAACTCAGCAGCATAAAACGTGGGCCCAGCAAAGGAAAATTTCAGCCATGTACGTTGACATTCCAGCAAAACGTGGGCCCAGTCAAAGGCTGTCTCAGCAATCCGTACGCTGGCCAAGTCAAAATTTACGTTGAAGATTTTTTCAACTGATAACGTGGGCATATAAAAGTTAACGGAGGCCAGCATTTACAGTTTAAATGAATATTCGGTGGGCAGCTACCTCCCAGCAGTCACGTGGCAGCCAGAGCATCTACGTGGGCAGTCAAGTGTGTAACGTGGGCAGCTAGTTACGTTAGCAAGTCAACTGTTTACGTAGGCAGTATATTACAGCAGTTAACGTATAGCCACATGTCCATTTTTCAACGCAGTCAAACAACAAGATACGTGGGCAGCAACAGGTATATCAGCAAGTTTATATTGGCAGCCACTTAACACACAGTTAACAGCAATACAACAGCAGCAAACAGCAAGTTCCAGGCATTTAACTCAACAATTTAAATAGCATTTGCTCAGGCAGTTTAACGCAGATTTAAAGGGAGCCTACAGCAGTTCAAGGGCAGTTAGCTTTAGAAATTAAACAGTCAACTCAGCCACTTGTCATGGTCTCTTAGCACTGGGATTGTCATCAAGCCACTTGTCATTTCTTTTCTTCATTGGGATCTTCACCTGATTGCCATTTGTCATTGGAATTTGCCTTGGGATTGTCTCCCATTTTCCTATTTATATGAACCTTGGGCTCTTATTGTTGAAATCATAGAACGAGCTATTGGGCTGGCGGATAGTCTGCCGGATTTTGTATTCAGCATTCGTATTAATAATAAAAGTCTTTGGGGTTAGCAACTTCTCGTGTGGTGCATGCCTTGGTATATGAGGTATACTTGTGTCGTTTAATGTTCATGTGATTTTCATTTTGCTATCTAGTTGTTTTTCATTTTGCCTGAAGGCACTATTGTCTAGGGAGGAGAGATCTGCAGCTATCTCAGATCTCTTCTGGGCTTGGTATATCTTGCACACTTGTTGTAG
>APFE030477087.1:162985-173711 GCA_000404065.3 Pinus taeda | reverse complement strand
ACACCAAAAAAAAGGATTTACGCAAGAGGGAAGTACCCCGATCTCTTAGTTTCGTTTCTATTTTGAAAGTCAAAGCAAATTTTCCCTTTTCATTTAAAAGCATTCGTTTCCATTTTGAGCATAAAAAGAAGTACAAACAAAAATATTTTCCTTTCTGAAATAACAACGTTTTAAGGCACTGGTCATTGTGTGGTACATGTTCATCGTATGGTTAATGGCTATTGTTTATATTTCGTTTTGATTTTAGATCTCAGATTGACAATCTTATTTAACTCAAATAATCCTCCTAGAACTTTTCATCTTAGCTTTAGGCTTAACTTTCCATTTAGGGACCCCCCCCCTTAGCTAGCCTAGGAGATAGCTAAAACGGAGAGAGTTGGGATCAGTGTGACAGTCCCTTCTCTGAGTTCCCTGCCACCAACCACACCTTGTGGGGTTGAAGGCTTTTCTCGCTAACTGTGTAGGTAGGTGCGGGCGGCAGGGTCAACAGGTCCTAGATATGACAGTGATATATTGCGACAACAAGAGTGGGATCTGATTGGCAAAGAATCCCGTGTTGCATGACAAGTCTAAGCACATTGAGATCATATATCATTACATACGTGACATGGTGTAGAGAGGAGCTGTGAGACTCCGTCATATTTCGACTAATGAGTAGATTACAAATATACTCACCAAGGCTTTGCCGAAAGTGAAGTTCTTGGTCTTCAGAGAGCAACTTGGAGTGATGCATGTGACCCTCCCCGGTAAGGGTCTTGGCTGGTCGAGGACACTGATCTATGCTCTTCCCCCCCTATCTGAGCTCCTAGGGTGAGGAATTGAGCCGAAGAGCTCTTGGGGTTGAGGGAACTCATGGACAATAGGTGTGTTTGATCCTTACTTCATAGTGTGTATCTCCCCAATTGTCATCTTAGGGCGTGTCTGATCATTACCTCACAATAAGTGTGTATCTCCCCCTATTGAGTATACCCCAATGTGCATGCTACCTACAAGCTAGGCTTGTTCCTCCCCATCTAGCCAATGTGTTGAGATGATGACTTGGGCATGTCTGATCATTACCTTGTAGGGTAAGTGTGTATCTCTCCCAAGTGCCTTAGGTTGTGTCTGATCCTTACCTTATAGGGTAAGTGTGTATCTTCTCCTAAGGTTGTGGATGCATGTGTTCTACCACTTGACTCTTGAAGGTCCTGATGGGAAGATTAGCTGTGATCCTTGCCTACCATGGTAAATCATATCTTGCATATTGTCCTTGGATAGTGGGTTGAGATGGGCTCCCCTATGATGTGGGTTGAGTTGGAACTCCCCTGCGACGATTATTGGATAGAGGGTGGTAGCTTGAGCTCCCCTCCTATGTCAAATTCTTCTTCTTTTAGATTCGAGAATGTTCAACAAATGAGCAAAGATGAGAAGTGACAACATTTGATGATGGTGAGATATTTGAGATGAGATATATGCTGTAGTTGGTAATTTCTCCTTAGCTGAGAGAGTGTTAATTTCACAACCCAGGAACAAATTCCCTCCTTTGGATAGTCTTCCTCGTCAAGAAAGACCCCTGTTAGCCCTTGGAAGAATTTAATTTGGTTAAGGAAAAATGTATTTTTAAGGAGGAACCCACATGTGCACAAAAAGTACATGTTGGCTTATAAAGAGAAATTGGACACCCTTGGAAGCATATAAATACAAGTCAAGTGACCCTCATTTGGACATCATCATCAAGCATCTTCTTCTCTTTTCTTTGGTTTGGCTTGCGTAGGTCTAAGATTGGTTCGTGACACTGGTTTGTACAGGTCCGAAATTGCAGGGTTTGAGCTTGCACATGTGAAAAGGAAAATTTGATTTGGGGTCGTAGGGTTGGAACAGGGAAATATCGGCTATAGCCGCATGCATACAGGGTGCTCCCTGCGGCTGGAGAGTTGCAATTGCACTAATGGTTACTAGTTTCGTGCAACTAGGACCTAGGATATTTTTGGCAGTAGACTACAGACTTTGACCATTGACTACAGGTTTGGGAACCTTGATTCTGGTCAATATTGTTGTTGGGCTCATCTCTTGGATATTGTTTGGTTGGTTTTGTTGCATAGCCTTGTGATTGATGAACCGGAACATTGTACTCTCTCTTTGCTAAACATTTTAGACAATCTAATAAGAAGAAGAATTTGAAAGGGTCTTCTCCCTTGTGGGGTTTTTCCTTGGTCTTTGACTAGACCTGATGTCTCCTATTTGTCTCTTATTGTTCATTGCATTTACTGTTCTATCTACAATTGCTATTGATCATTGGAAGATTAAACTGTATTTGGAGATTGCTAATTAAGGATAAGAATTAGGCTAAAGTCATTGTAACAACATAGAACAACCATAAATTAACAATTACAGGTGGGAGATGGTAACAAGTTAGCAACTACCAAAGGTGGTTAGACAATGGTGGTGATTATAGAAAAATGTTGAGGGGAACCTAGAAGGGTAGCTAACTAGTTATAACAGGCTTATGTCAGGCTGATGACAATTTATAACAGGCTATGATAGATTTCTAACAAGTTATAATAGGTTGGTAATAGGTTGTACTATATTGGTCACAAGTAATTGACAGGTACAACAGGTTACTACAAATAGATTGGTCACATGTACATGTCAAGTTCCTTACAGTGTGTAATAGAGTTGTCACAGGTAAGTGACAAAATTATTGTAGGTTACAATAGGTGGATTGGTCACAGGTTTTCAAACAAGTTTTATAACAGTTTTTGTGACCGATTTATCATAAGATGATAATGGGTTGTAGCAGGTCTATGACAGGCTTATGGTAGGGTGTAATAGGTCTTGTGTACAAGTTGTGATAGGCCTTCTAGTAGGTCTTGATAGGTATACAATACGATCATCATAGGGCCATACTAGGTGTTATGGCAAGACTATGACAGGTTATGACAGGTCATAACAAGTGCGAACAAGAAGAATAAAAGGTGTTACGACAAGTTGTAGCAATTTGTAATAGATTCGGTACAACTTTGACAAGGTCGACCATTATATAAATTCAACCATAAAGCAAGGATGAAGGCAATCGGAAATGCAAGAATAGCAACTGAGGATATATGTTTATATTCGGGAACAGTATGCAGGGACCGTGCTTATGATTGAGGCACTTGGATGCCAGCTATGGCTATGGCTTGTTGTGCTAGATAAAATTTCATTCTTCGTGATTTATTTTTATTTATGCACTTGGTTGCTGATTGCTCTTGCTAAAAGAAAGAAAACATATATATGTATAAAATTAATTGTTGCAGATATTAATGCCATTTGTTTTGATGTCCTCTATGTGATGGTGATGTTGTCGAGCTCGCACGCTCATCAACATGGGATAAGGACCTTTAGATCCCGCTAATGTGCGAATGGCACCAAAAGCGTGGAGGATGCCCTAGGATGAAGCCATCTATGAGGACATGGACTTGCAACTATAGAGTGGGAGCTCAAGTCACTTTGTAGTAGCAAATTCAGATTATGGACATATAATGCACTGAGGACAGTGCATAAAATAAGGGGGGGAGGAATGTAATATCCCTACCTGTTTATGATGTTGTAATTACATGTACATTGATATTATGTTGGTGAGCCAGATGTTTGTGACTATACGTTGAGTTATATTATGTTGCTTGTGTGCTACATGCAGATATGCTAAATAGATTTTTGGGGCCACCGTGCCTAGGTATTTTATGCCGGTTTTGGCTAAGTGGTTGGCGGGTTGAGATTGTAAAATTGTAAATATAATGTAATTATACATTATTAATAAAATAGGCTAGTTGAGGAGCCCACTACACTAAAGAGTATGGGGGGCGCAACTCCATGCTGATAAGGCAATAATGGTGAGGTATTATGGTGAAAAGGCACCTAGGGCCCACGTGGCCTCAGGAGGTGCCACTTAGCAAGTGAAGGCCATGCACTTATAAGAAGTGAATGCTTTGCTTGTAAGGGCATTCAGTCATTCAACCAATTATAGTTGGATGGTGACTGATGAGCCAGTGAGCCCCGGGGGTTGGACTCTAAAACTGGCTAAGGTGTGGTTATATAGTTAAGCACATTGAATTAGATGCATCCTGTTTTTAGAGCTTGGTACTCTGGTTTTGGTGAGCTCTGGTGGCTCCGGTTATGGCTTGGTGGCCATGGAGTTTTGGTGGAACTCAGTTCAGAGATAGTCAGAGGCTCCTGGTTTGGATTCTGGCACCGACTGTGGGGTTATTCGGTTTGGGCTTGAAGGGCACTTGGTCATCTAGATAGCAACAAAGCTCTTGGCGCTGCAGGTTGAGACCATTTTGGCAAGCTGTAAGGCGCCCTGGAAGGCAGACACCACCGAGGGATTCGGGTTGTGCCACTTGGGTGCAGGTCAGGGTAACGTGAGCTTGCGGCTAGAGACTGGGGCTGTTGGGGTTGGTGTCTTGGCCAGGGTTTTGGAAACTATACTAGGGTTTTGAGGCTTCTACAGAAAACTAGCAGTACTTGGCAGTGAGGTTGTGGTAGCATTGCCTAGCTGGTGGCCGGGGACGCTACATTTCATCTATCATCCCCAACATTCATATTGTTTACTTTCCATCGTTTGTGTTATGTTAAATTCTCTCATAATCCCCCTTTTGCTACACAAATTGAGCCTAGCAAACCAATGGGGAAGCCTCCCTTGACTTACGTTTATCTTTGTTTAAAGTGTAGAGGAGGGATGGTGAAGTGACAATGGCCATCTTCCTAACTGCACATGTCTCCATCTAGGTGTTAGGACTTTTCACTTTTGGGTGTGAGATTGTGTTAAATAGTAGGTGCAGGTACATGTTGAATGTCATGGTTCCCAAGCATGCAATGGTGGGATGGCGACTGATGAGCCAGTGAGTCTCGGGGGTTGGACTCTAGAACTGGCTAAGGTGTGGTTATGTAGTTTACCACATTGAATTAGATGCATCTTGTTTTTAGAGCTTGGTACTCTGGTTTTGGTGAGCCCTGGTGGCTCTGGTTATGGTTTGGTGGCCATGGAGTTCTGGTGGAACTCGGTTCAGAGATAGTTAGAGGCTCCTGGTTTGGATTCTTGCACCGACTGTGGGGTTATTTGGTTTGGGCTGAAGGGCACTTGGACACCCAGGTAGCAACAGAGCTCCTGGCGTTACAGGCTGAGACCATTCTAGCAAGCTGTAAGGCGCCCTGGAAGGAAGACACTGCCGAGGGATTCGGGTTGTGCCACTTGGGTGCAGGTCAGGGTAACGTGAGCTTGTGGCTAGAGACTGAGGCTGCTAGGGTTGGTGTCTTGGCCAGGGTTTTGTTATTTGGTTTACAATTGTTGCCTGTGGAGTTGCAGTACCAGCTCGGGGTTGACCTGTGGTTGAAATTATGAACCACATAATGTATGGCTGGGTGGAACATGGAGAGCCCGCAACCAGTCAGACATTTTATGCATATAAGTGTTCACTGTGCGATGATATATTTTGTGTGTATTTTTATGTGTGTTTGTGTCTAGATAACAAACACTAAAATTGGGAATCTGCTGTATTTTATGTGCCATGCATTATTTATGAGTTGTTTTGGTTGTAAACCCTAGCTGGGGTTTCGTATATATGTGTATTGATTCCGTTGTGCTTGTTTTATCTGACACGGGTATAATTGTTGGTTAAATGTGTCAATAAATGGTTAATTATGGCATGGTACATATTCGCTGAGTATTGCCTGATTATGCATGTTGATAAGCAGACTATAAATAATAAAAATGATGCCAGGTACAAGTACAGACCATGGAAACACTGGTATAGTTGAATGGCTCTGAATATGAGCCAGGTTTTGGAAACTATACTAGGGTTTTGAGGCTTCTGCAGAAAACTGGCAGCAGTAGGTTGTGGTAGCATTGCCCAGCTGGGGGCCGGGGACGCTACATTTCATCTATCATCCCCAACATTCATATTGTTTACTTTCCATCCTTTGTGTTATGTTTTTGTTAAATTCTCTCATAATCCCCCTTTTGCTACACAAATTGAGCCTAGCAAACCAATCGGGAAGCCCCCCTTGACTTACGTTTATCTTTGTCTAAAGTGCAGAGGAGGGATGTTGAAGTGACAATGGCCACCCTCCTAACTGCACGTCTTCGTCTAGGTGTTAGGACTTTTCACTTTTGGGTGTGAGATTGTGTTAAATAGTAGGTGCAGGTACAGGTTGAATGTCATGGTTCCAAAGCATGCAGTGGTGGAATGGCTTAAGATTTTGGTAGGTGAAGAGTGATGATTCAAGAGTATTGTTAACTGAGGGGATGGTCTCCTAGAGTGACACATGGCAGTTTTTTTGGATGGTGTCATGTGTATGAGGTTTGCAAGGCAATATCCTGAATATCTAACTTGTCCTTTTTTGACTTTTAAAGGTTCAAAGGTTGAGTTTTCCGTTGTCATTTTTGATTGGCAAACGCGCAAGATTCTCATTGCTAAAATAGGTCAAGCAAAAAAAGAATTGTTAACTGCTTATGTATATTTAGTAGCTTTATCCTGTCAAGCAGGAAAAGCAAGAAAGGGGGTTTATTATTGCCCAAAACTAAACATTTAGGTTGACCTTTCCTTGCTGTTGATAAGATTGGCTAGGAATAGGCTAATTTGACTGTCTCATTACTGTTAGTATTCATGCTAATATTATCAAGCCAAAAATAAACCCCTAGGTCCAGTTGTTGCTATCCTTGTTTGATTGGATTGTGGAGGTTGGTAAATATCCTTAGTTGACCTCCATCATAATTGGCTCATGCTGAAGTAACGTTGAATTTCAAGGGAGATATGGCATTTACTTTGTCAAGAAACATGCACATGATTTCCAGAAAAGGTAACATGCTGTGTGTTAAAGTGCAGTCATGTGGCAGCTTTGATGAGAAAAGAAAGCGCTTAAACACCTGGAAAGAGGATCAGGTCGACTTTGTTTTTGGATTGGCAGCCAGGAAATAAATGCTGTTATTTGTATTTTGTGCCAAATATGCATGGGCAGGTCACTATAGAAAGCTTTTTATATATTTGAAACACCCATACAAAGGCAGGTACAGGAGTAAATTGTCAATTCGTTTGGTTTTTCTACAAGTGAAAGGTTTTGAAGTGCAATAAATTAATAATTGGAGGAAATTCCTGTGCTGAGAGCTGCCATCCTAGACTGTTAGGTACCAATGTATTGGAAAGATAAAAAAGCAGTGAAGTGGAAAAGGCTGGCTTTTGACATAAGAAAAGCCCTCCAAGACAGCAGGCCAACACACTTGCCATTCATGCAAAGTTTCTCAAAATTTGCAGATTTTCTATCCTTTTTCTCTGGCAGCCAGGGTGAGCTAGATTGAGGTTTTGATACCTACTTATACAGGTTGGAGGGGAGATGATGTGGTTGGACAGTTTCACTATTTGACAACTTTGTAGCAGTGGATGACTCCTCGCTTTTTCATCCTCCAGACTTTAGATCATTACCTCCACTGCAAGAAAGGAGATTGATGGCAGCATGTCACTTGTGACTCACAGTGATGCAATCAATCTCTTGAGTAACATGTGATTTGGTCCAATTATGCTTTGTTTTAGCTCTTTGAATCTATTAGTTACCATTGTTTAAATTGTTTTGCAGTGTTATGGTAGTTTATGGTGCGCTTATTTTGATTTTTCTTCACTTAAGGCACACATTTACTACAATTATTTCCATTAATTTGTTGTTACTACTATCTACAGGATTTGATCTCAACTGTTGTATATTGTTATTAAAGCTTATCCTCACTCTTGACTGTTTATGGACAGCCCAAGAGTAGGTCCTTTGTGTGCTGATCATTTTGAATTTTGTGCAGATTTATTGATTAGATGGCAGCATACACCCTTTAAAGACACCACGTGAGATTGGAAAAGAACCAGTTCAATTGGAGAGGCTTTCCAACTGTGACTGGAAAAGTCTGCCCACAGTTATTAGGCAATCTGCTTGTGCAGATTTATGTGATAACAGTGAGTCATCTAGATTCTACAATGAGAAATATACCATGGAATCATCAATTGTCTGTACCCCTTTTATGAGCAAAGGTAACTGCTTTTCCTTTGGAAGCAGTGGGTGCAAGGATTGGGGTGGAAGTTAGAGTGGAATTGCAGAGTCTTATGCTAGCTGCATGTGTTTGTGAAGGTAGTAGCGGTAGTACACCATTAATCTCCTCTAAAAGTGCTTGCATTGGAAGCAGAATATTCCCCTCTTCCTCCTCGTTCCTTTCCATCTCTTGCACATCGGCATACCGCTTAAGTGCCTCCTCTATTACAAGCCTCTCATCCTCCACCCTCAATTGAGCCATGGTGTCAATTGCATCCAACTAAATAGCCTCTTAATCGGGGGTTTTATCAATATGCTTCACCCACAACATGAGATTGTAATAGACCCTTGTCATATAAGGTGTTGGGATTATAATTTGTACGAGGGTCATATTATAATTAGAGGACGTGAGGCTTTAAATTGATAAATTATATTAAATCAAGATTTAATTTGAACATTTCAAACCCGTTGTGTTTGTTGTTGTGCATATTTTTAAACACATACTCCAGTTGTGCTCACAGCATGAAGAGCTGAGTTTAGTTGAGCCCCCAAATGGCAACTTTATATAAAAATTGGTACTGTTTTACCAAGTTTGGGTACCAATCATCTACAATGAATGAACATAAAAGAAAAGCATTAAATTATGGTTCAGTTGAGTAGCAAAGAGATATAAAGGAACTGCAGTGAAATTTGAAACAAATTGAACCTTACTTGGCATTCTAGTGGTCCTATTGTGGGCAATCATGTCACAACCAAATGTTCCAATGGCTAGTCTATGTATCTTGATTTGTTTCCAAATTACCTAGCCTTTACTGGGAGTTAGCACCATCCTTTGAGCATATTGGAGGAATTCGTTTATATCCTTGATATCAAATTTGAAAGCATAGGAATAATATAAAGTGGGGTTCAGGGAGAGCTTTGTTGCATGAATGCAAATTGAGAGTTCCATCACTTATCAATGAACTATGATATTTCAGATCATTTATTGAATCCCTCCTCCCCTTTGTTTTTGTAGCACCTGGATAGCTTCATTGGCCCTAATAGCTCCCAGGAGGTACATTACATCTTTTCATTAGAACACCATTGTAAGACCAATGAGGTGCAAGTCCCAAGGCCTTGGATGATGTATATGGTGTCTTAGAAATTTTGTTGGTCGGCCATGATCAGTCCCTTTAGTCCTCACTCTCAATTCCTTTTGTCTTGGATTGTATTGGAGGCCTTGAGATGGATTTGTTGGGATACATGGCTTATGGGAGCCATTGGTTTTGTAGGGGTGATCACACTATGTAGGGTTTGTTGTGCCCATGGTTTTAAATGCACCTATGTCATTCTTGTTACCCACCACCAGTGGGTGACCCCATAGGAGAAATTTTCTCCTAGATTTGTCTTTAGCCGACAGACAATAACCCCTGACAACCACTAGTGTAGCTGATATATTATCCCAGTTGATCTCTGCTCCTTGAGCCAGTGATATGTCCCCTTGCCCATCTGTTGAGAGCGTATGTTTGAAGGTGGGCCATCCAACCCTAAAGGTATGTCTTTCATTGTGCAATTAGGTGCTTATGCTTATTTTTCCTTGGGCACATTGGGTATGGAATATTGGGTGACTTGGAAGGAGGGGTTTTAAATGTAGTCTTGTTCCCTCACCTTAAATGGGGGGTTAATGCTCAACCCTAGTCCCGTGGGATCTCCTCTATTGGCTTATAGCTTTAGGATGGGCACTACTTGGGAAACCCCAATTTTGGTAGGTGGTCCCGTTTTTCGTTTCATAGTTTTCACTCCTCTCCGCACATTACATGTCCTATTTCATTATCTCCCCCCTTTGGGTCCACAAGGCTCTGGTACTCCCCCTCCCCTTGTCCACATGTCTGGGTCAAGCCTAGAACATTGCCCTAGAGGTTGATGTAGCTATAAAAAATAGACTAAAACCATATCATGGCCACATACAAAAGAAAATAATATCACAAAATGCAAAAGATGGCCGGGATATTATATTAGTGTGTGGCCAAAAGCCAAACATGAGCTCTACCCCTTCATTGTGGCCATCACCTTGGTTCCTAGGGCCCCATGAGTGCCCCCCACATCATTAAGGAACCCATGCATGGTCCAACCCTTGGTGGGCGATGAAATGCCCAACCTTAAGGGGGTAATCACTGCTTACATCATACATAATGTGCTCTCATCTCCTGGAGCCCCAAGCAGTATAATAAAGAAAAATCAAGAAAAGGAAAAAGACGAATGAAGAAGGGTCGAAAAACAAAGGTTGGGGTAACTTATGTACCACGATTGCTTCCTCCTACATCTATACACCCAAATGTGTGGGCATCCCTCATCATTACCACCCTTGAACCCATGGCATTTGGCCTTGAGACTCCTGTGTCCCAATCAATGTTGCACGAAGCGGGGACGTTTTTTGGGAGCGGGAACGCGGAAGCGTCATTTTCCAAAAATCTAGGAAGCGAAGCGTCTGCTATATATATATATATTTTATATTTTTTGCATTTATACTCAAAACAAACATCCCAAATACCAAATTAGTTGTAGAAGACATGAAAACATGCATATTTTTGCATAAATCAAGATATATATAGCATCCCTTGTACATTAATGATTAATTATTCGAGCATCAACCATTTAGATGCATCAACCATCTAGAATCTAGATTCTTCTCCTCTTGTCTAGCCTTTGCCTCTACCTCGAT
>APFE030477087.1:123562-161190 GCA_000404065.3 Pinus taeda | reverse complement strand
GAGGGAGCATCTGCTATATTTATATTTTTTTTGCCTTCATTCCTCACCCTAACCCAAGGTGGACCCACCCCCAACAAGCAAACTCACCTAAAATTAAAAAAAAATTGAAAAAAAAAAACGATTTTCTAAACAGCGCGAAGCTTTTCCAGAATTGTACGGAAGCATATGGAAGCGCCACACTTTCGACGCCTGAAGCACCGTACGAAGTGCGCCTCGGAGGCCTGGAAGCGGCACTTCCGTACCACGCTTCCAAATTTCCAGGATGCGGTAAAAATTTCGGAAGTGCGCTTCCGACGAAGCTTCCTAGGTGCTTCGTACGAGACGCACTTCGGGGCTTGGAACCGGGGGGGGGGGGCGCTTCGTGCAACATTGGTCCCAATCCACCTCATCATCATCCACATGACCCCTATCACTTGAAGGATGTACCTTGGACATGTCTTTCCCTTCAGGGGTTGGAAACACCTAATAGGATTGTTTATTAGCCACTCCTACCTAGGGAGGTAACACTCAAAGCCCCAAATTTGGAAGGGAAGCCCATTATGAAGTCTCATTTGTGTGCTTGACTAACAAGATTGGTTCACTTAGATGGACTAATGAATTATTGTACCTAATGGTGAGGAGATGCATTGGATCTTATAAGTAACTAGTAGGTGGTTTCATCATGGGCTGGGCAACTTAACTGGGGTCCAAGCCCACTAGAGGATCATATTGACACTTGTAGGGGATGTGTTGAGAGGCATGGGACTCTGTCATGCGATAAAGCATTATCTCATCTCATGGGCATCGACAACACCTTCAGTAGCATGTTCGTTGACCCACATTATTCACAAGATGATGCACTTGGACCAACATTGCCCCTAATCGGCTTAACAATGTACACGTGGTTTGGCAGCTCATCCAAGGCCCAAAGGAGGTTTGCCTCACCCTTGAGACATGGGAAGGCAAGCATCATTATCAGTTCCCTCAGTTGGAGCAGTCTACAGGCTTATCTTTCACCAGGAGATCCATGAGATCAGTGTTTGTGCCCCAGAGCCACTTTGGAGCACCACATGATGACTTACATGGGCACGAAGGGGCCATCCTCTTGTGCATCATTTATGGAGGCCTCTCTCTCATTTTGGCACTTTGAGGACTCAATGTGGCCTTCCATCGGCCTCATTTCATCATGACGTCATCATTTCAGCGTACTATTGGATGGTTTATTCATAATTTTTGGAGCCACTTGGTGGGCTTGTCACCAAAATTTGTTATTTGCACATTATTTTATAATTTTTTGGGCTAATTAGGCTAAATCGAATTAGGAGAGAATCATATAAATATAACTAGCTCTCATTGTGAGAGAGCATCATCACCACCTGGATCTTTTCTCTTGTACAAGAATTTCACACTTTTCTCTTGGAGGCTAGTTGGAGATTCTTTGATGCATTTGGATATCTTTGGAAGCTAAAATTTCGATCTTTCTTGGAGCTACTTCTTTTTTATGGTTGGATATATCTCTTGTAAGTACTTTTTGTTGAAGATTTCTCTTGGAATAATGTCTAATGTGTGGAATTATTACAATTAATTAATTCTCTTGTGCCCTAATTTGTTGAATATCATTGTAAAAGGTTAGTTGGTTGTTTATCACACATGTTACTCATTGCATGATAATAGATGAATGTTCCTAGTGGATGGGATTTTGTTCTTCTTCCATGAAAAGCCATAAATATTGGGTAGGTAATTGTTAAAGAGTGGTTGCTAGGGCATCATTCTTTAGCCGCCTTGAAGACGGTTTTGGCAAATCTTGAATCATCTTAGACTCCATAGCCCAAGGTTTAGGCACTGGTCCAAGGGCATCTAGCGAAATCCATTAGAGAAGGAATTTTGAGATTCCTCTTGATAGAACTCTTTCTTAGTGAAGGAATTTTGAGATTCCGCTTGGATAGAACTCTTCCTTAGTGTTTCCTCTTGGGGACCTCAAAGTTTGGTGGAATTCTCATAGTTAATTCTCCCAAAATATTTATGCCCTAGGTGTGCCCTAGAAGGGAAACTTGGTTAGTTTTTTTTGGGATAAGGTTGTCTTCTTGAGGGTCATATGAACCTAGTATTCAGTAAATATATCTCACAAGACCCTTTCCCTTCTCCTACCTTGACCTAGTGAGCACCTTGGAGGCATAAATATCATAAAAAACCTAGGTCTAGCATAGGTTCTTTCTAGGTCTCTGAAGTGAAGCACAAATCCTATTTCGAGTGACAAATCACCTTACAAAGCTTCTTGAGAGGTTCGATATCACATTTGGAATCTTGACCTTAGGTAAGCCCATTATTATTGCAAATTCCAAGCCCTAAGTCTTGATTTCCATCTTAGGTCTTTCTTGGAGAGCTTTAGCTTCTTGGGAGCTTTGAGCATTGATTGAGCCTCTCCTTGAATGGGCTTAGTGGAATCACTTTACACATAAATCATTGATCCTTCCTTTCTCAAGTGATTCCTATCTTATCGGGACTCCTCCCATCGGTGAAAGTCCATAAACAGTAGGGGACATTGACTGAGGTGACAGTGGGTCTTTGTCCCATTGTTGTCATTTGGTCTAGTTGTTTTCCCATAGGTTCCCCTCCTAGGGCACTGCTAGATCGTGTGGCAACAATTCTCACATGGTCATGTTTTATAGAGTTTGTATGTTGTGAAAATTTCTGAATCTAAAAACAAAAATCCTATTGCAATGACTGGTTTAACATCTCCTACTTGTTATTTCATTCAACAAGTTATTTAATTACATAAACATTGGTGTAAACACTACTGCAATCCACACTGACATACAAATCATAAACTGAAGCAACAATTGAGACACACACACAAGGGACACCATTATTTTTAGACAACACGTCCCCGAAAAAACCCAACTTGGGCAAACCAGTGCAACAGATAGAGGGTTTTATATTATTAAGCAAGCAGAACCTGAGTATAAGAAGTTGCCTCTCACATCGGCAAACCTTACAGAGAAATCACGACAGCAAGAAATACATATGAGGGTTTACCTCGTCCCTAAGCCTCGACTGATCCAATGAGGCGATCTAGCACCTCCCAGCAACTATTGCGCAGTGCCTACACAATCACTGCGTGGGCTTGTGTCTTGCCTTTAGAGGACTGCGTCACCCCTTTTGCTGGATCGATTTGCTAGACGAAGACTGTTGTTTAGCCATCCCGGCTCAAAACTTCGCTCCTCCAGCACAATCTCGGACTAAAGACGACACTTTGCACTGCCACTGCGTGAGCCCCTCCCTGACTGCGTCAGCTCTGCGTGAGCCCCTCCTGGGCTGCGTAGGCCTCTGCTCTGTCTTCCTGCTCAGGCTGCCTCTTTGCTACATACTCTTTGGCTTGGAACTTACTCTCTGATCCAAATCTCTGCTTCTGCCCCTCTCACTGTAACAAATTACTGGTTCGATTCTCTCAGCAAACCATGCCCCTGAAAATTGAACTGATTGATTAATATGCTCACTTGGTGTATTTCCAACTGACCTTCAAGCCTCCTCTTATACTTTTTTTGTTGATGAATCAACCTCTGAGATTAAGTCTCTAATCAACGGCTAAGATTAAACTAGACTTGATCCTCGTCTCTTAGAAGCTTCTCACCCATATTTTCATTAATACCCATTAATATTTTTATTTTCCTAAGTTTAGACATAGGAACCCCATCAAAAATATTAATTATTTTAATAAAATACAATCTAGGTGGAATTTCACCAAATGATTTCTGGGTCTTGGAGATCTCATGTGTTCTAGCCCCTCCACAAAATTTCGGAGCTAGAGCACATTCGATGCTACCCAAAAATCAACATCTCCTTGGCCGTGGTCTAGTATATTTAGTTCTCCACGTGGTAGTCTCACAATTAACAAATTACATGTTTCTCGAGGCACTTCATGGATCCCAATGCATAGGATCATTGGATTCAAAATTCAACAAAGGCTCAAAGTGACCAACAACATGTGTACTCGACATGCCACATTGAAAATTTGGCAAAAGGAAGATTTTAAAGATCAAATTTGCCTCTAAAGGAGACATTGGCGTAGTACATGAACAAAAAGATGGCAAAGCACATTTTATGTTGCATGGCCCATATTCTACGTTGTATGTGCAATATTTTACGTTGCATTTGGTTCATAAAGCCTTATGTTACCCATGCTAGCCTTCTCAAGCTCAAATGCAGAGTGACATTGGTGCTCTTATGCAAATCAAGCAAATCGCTGCCTCTTAAACCACCTTGCCACCTTTTCCAAGCTAAATGTTTAAATCAGGGTCAAAAGTGGAATGTTGGAGGAGTCAAGGGCAACGTCGGGCCCATTTTGGCTAGTCAACCCCAATTTAAGGAAAACGCTTCACTCTCCAAGCCCAATGTTGGTCAACTCAGGCAAAACATTGTTCTAATAAGTCAAGTTGAATGTTATCTGAGCTAGACGTCAAGGTCAACAACGAATTGTTGGATCTTAAGTGGATCAAATCTAGCTGTTGATATTTTTCTCTGGTCAAATTGAGCCATAATCCAAGCAAATTGAGTGGCAAACAAGTTAGTCATTCAACCCCTTAGTGGTAATTCCTTATAAAAAATAATTTTTATATGAGAATGACTGTCTCTCTAATCTTGTGGATGACAAGTCAAACAATTATTATTTTGGGAGATGGAGTTACTAACCATTACAAAGAAAATTAGTCTATTGTTGAATTCTGGGATGATTATGCCATTTTAATAAAATTTTATTTTCCTGTGTAAATGTTGGGTCAACTTTCTATTCTTTTTCTTCTTGTCTAATGTTGTAAGAGAGCCTCATAGAGTAGATAATTTTTTTCTGAGTTACTGTAAGGCTACCAGGTGAATTCATCGAGGGACAAAGTTGTCACATGGAAGGAGAGGCAAGATGCTAGACCTCATCTCCTCTTTGTTGGTACAAAGTGTTTGTCAAATCCAATTGTTGGACAAACCCTTATCAGCAGTTCCTTTATTAAGGAGGCGTTTTCATTGTGTGCTATAGTTAACCCAGTGGTTAGAACTTAGAAACTTCTCCACAAGAGGGATTTTTTCTAGTGGAATTCGAAGATTGTATCAAATTCCTAGACCAGATCTGGGTGTGATAGTTGCTTAGACTTCAATCCCCTGTTCCGGTCTGCATAACTTACAAAGTGATGCTTGCGATCTTGATCCAATGCCCTGAAAGGTAAAAGCAAGGCCAAGGTAAACTCTATTATAGCAACCATTTATTAAAAAAAAATATTCATCTCCTTTTTTGTTTTTGTTTTTATAACAAGTAAAAAATACAAAAATATTTTCCTTTTATTTTCCCTAGTTTGTGCCAATTTTTTTATTTTTAAAAGCTAGCATATCCTCGGGGTTTTAGTTTTGCATGTTTGAAAACTTTTTTTGGATTTTAAGAAGGGTTTTATTTTTAGTATATAGTCCTACCCTCTAGTCCTAGCCATAGCGTGTTGACCTGAATCTGTTGTATGATCTAAGCACTCGAGTGACAGTTTTATCATGTTAGTTTCTGAAGAAGACTAACGATTATGTTCTATTGTAAACAGGTCCTTAACTGGCATGTAACTGAGAAAGACCCAGGATGAGTAAAGTTAGTCCTGTCAGAAATGGCTGTTTTATACCTCAGCAAACCATTCTTGGTGTCAGATATTAGTGCTATCTAATAATATTAAAAAAGGTGCAATATCTGTCAGGGAAGCTGTCAATCCATTTTCACTGAGCATAAAAGTGAAGTTGAAAATTTGCAAATGCCATGTTCATGGAGCAAAGCACAGTCTGTTCGAATCCAGGATTTGACTTGCAACGGCAGGTCGGTATTCATTTATGCAACCATGAAGCAAGTATGGACAAGCCATTAGCCTTGTTTATTTTCCAAAAATTGACATGGTATAGGGATGCAGTCCAAAATATTCATATTTTCAACGGTAGGCATCTTTCTTTTGTTAGCTCATTTTTGACATTCTGTTCTGTTTTTTTCGTTTCATTTCAGATGAACTAGTTATCCTATGTAAATTATTCACCAGCAGTGGCTTTTCATTTTCGTAAGTGAATTTTGTGTTTTGCAATAGTAATCGATGATATGCATTTTCCTATTTGCTATATATTGTGTCCTTTAAAAGTTCTATTTACCTGTTTGCTATTTTGTGATAAACTTTTGATATTTATTGCAGTTGCCAGTTACAGCCCTATGAAAGAAGCTGTTTAGAGGCTATGTTGGCAAGCCTACTTGTCCGTGTGAGTTTCTCTACATCAGCATTTTAATTGTGTTTGCTTTTTAGCATGCACATGAGATCTTGGCATTTAAGGATCTGCACTGGAAGCAGTAAGCCTGTTCCACGCAATTTCTATATTTTACACGTCTAAACATAGTTTTGATTGCTTTAAATTGGATTAAAAAATGTCGTTCCTATGCATGATCTTTGTACTTTTTAGATATTAACCAGACAGTTCTTGTAGTGTTTATGTTTTATGTGGTTTCAACTTTCTATTCTCTTGAGTACTTTTGTCTGTGTCGACAGGTTGTATGATCGGAGGCAGCTTTTGCAAATGATTTCATCTAGATTTCCTCACATTTTCTTTATACTCTCGTGCCATTCCCTCGGCCCCATGGAATACATTTCGATTTGAGTGGGTTGTCTTACATCCCATTTATTTTACATCCCATTTATTTCATTGAATATACGGACATGGAGAATCATCATTTAAACATTGCTAAATATTTTGAAGTGAACGTAATTCTGTTATTTATTCGGAGCATTGAGAATCTGTAATCTTTGATGTGATAAAATAGTGATTCAGAGTGCCTGTTTACTGGTAACGCAACCAAGAATCCACCTTTTTAATGGCGGTAAAAAGAAAAGATGGAATGCCATGAAAATACTATAATGAAAGCAAACACATTGAAGGCTTCAAACTGCAAATGCCAGTTTATGATTCTATTAATCAATGGTTCTCTCTTCTCAAATTGAGCTATAGAACTACCATGCCTTTGAAAACACATACAAATTGAACATACTGAAGTGATCTTCCTGGAAATAAAACTAGCTTTACAGTATTTTAAGTTTTGAGCATGAATTCCTTTTAAAAAAGGAGAGGTGAAGAAGCTTTCAAATGCATGGTATATTTTCAAGTATAGATTGATGAGTCAGGTCTCAGATCACATGATTGTGCTGAATTTTGGGAGTTCTTTCCATCTGATTGATACATTTGGCCATCAGCAATTCCCAGTGATATTGGTGTTGAAATATATATTTAGGAGCATTAGCATTGCAGAGAATCTACAGAGACATGGACATTGAAATATTTGTGAGAAAATTCCTTGAGATTCATAGGACCTTTTATACTATAAATGCTAGCATAAAGAGCAGCAAAGATACCAAAACTATTGCTTTTCTGGCTTGAGATATTATAGCTTCTGGTTTACATTAAATATATTGATCACAATTTATCAGAGGGATTGTAGTTATTGTATCTGGCACAGTTTGATTACTGAAAATTTTCCAACACATCCTTTTTCTTGTTTGCAGAAGTAAAAAATTGATTAATGCAAACAACCTGATGGAGGAAAAATCAAATTTGAAGCAAGTGGGTAGTTTTATTGTTGGTAGGAAATTGTGTTTTAAATCCGAATGGTAGTACATTGACAAGACATGTGGCCACAACACAAATCACAGTTTCTTTCACCATAAACAAAATTAATTTTGTGGTGTAATTCATAAACTTAACAAACACCACAAAAATAATGGTACAAATATTCGGGAAAGAAATCAACTTTGAGTTTCTTTGACAAAGAATATGCAAGCAGTCATATAAACAACTTGAAGCATCTAGGCAACTCATTTTCATTGTCACGAGTTGTTAAGTTTAGGTATGTTCTATGCTAGAGCAATTTATTTCAATTTTCATAGTTAGCTCAATATTTTTTCCAGATTAGCGATCACGTCAACATTAAAGTAAACTGTAGATAGAACATAAATATAAATCGCAGAAGACAAGCCAAGACAAGAGGACACAAGATGTGGCACTAGCCAGGGACAAAACCCAATGTGGGGAAACCCTTGATCAATTCTTCTTATATGTTCTTCAATAGTTCAATAGAGAGAGAGTACATTTACAACTGAAGTCAACACTTTGACTTATCAAGATAAGAGCATAGATCATTTCTAAGAAGATGATACATGAGATCAGTTGAAGACATGCTGCTTCAACTGATTTTCCAAGGTGACTCCTTCACCTATCATCGTGCTGCATCTCGTCATCATGCTGCACCTCACCGTGCTGCACCATGCTGTACCCATCATCACAATGCTAGACCTTATGGCTGCTGCACCTAATGCTGTACTGCTTTCCCATGTGTCATGATTGAACCATGTTGTCCATGTTAGCTGTCCCATTGCTTCTTTGCTGTCCCTTGCATGCTTGGTGTACTTGCTGCTAAGTACCATACAGCTGTCCTAATGTTAGTTTGCTTTCCCTTGCATGCTGCTGTACCATTGTGCCACCGCTGCACAATGTCATGGTTGTCCCGTTGTGCTTTGCCATACCATAATAGCACCATGAATTTCGCTGCACTAAATACTAGTTGTCCCATGTACCATTGTACCATTGCTGTCCCGTTGTGCACTATATGTCATTGACCATTGCTGTCCAATTGCTGTACCATATGCTGCACCATATTGCACCAAGTTGTCTTTGCTGTCCCATTGCTTATCATTGCAGCGCCATGTAGCATTGCTGTCCCACTGCTGCACCATACTTCTCCAAGTTGCCTTTGCTGTTCCATTGCTTATCATTGTAGCACCATGTAGCATTGCTGTCCCACTGCTGCACCATACTTCTTGCTGTCCATACTGCCACACCATTTCTGCACCATACATCTTGTTGTCATATACTATTTTGTCTATAATGTTACAACATTCATCATAAGACTTGGATCTATCATTCATGACTGTGATTCAATCCAAACGACATATAGAGCATCCTTATTTAGAATAGCATTAAGGATCGCTGAAGGTGTGGCTTCTTTATCTCAATGTTTACGTGTGAGAGCATTCTTTCCATGACAACAATGGTATTCCTTTCATGACTGCGTATAGGATAAGGGATTTTCCTTTCATGACAGCAAGGGCATTCCATGTGTAGAGCACTTCTTCTAGGACAACGTTTAGGTGCCATCTTCATTAGGCAGTGTAGCAACTAGGTTTAGGGCATCTCTTCCCCTTAGACTTGTGGTTAGGGTTTCTGCCTTCATTTCCATGGTTGCGTATTATTACTTCTTCATAAGGCAGTGTTAGGGCTTCTCCATAGGGCAACGTTAGGGCTTGCAGTTAGGCCTCCTTCACTAGGGCTTCTTCATTAGGGCAACATAGAGCCTAGGGTAGTCCTTCTAGATTAGGGCAGTGTTATCCCATAGGATCTCTCATCCTACTAAAACCCGAAGACAAGTAGAGAGGAAGAGATCTCAAGCGTGTTGAAATGACTTGAAGGCCACCTCTATTTATACTAAAACGTTGAGCACAAGTGGGGTTTATTTGATCGCTGGCTGACCTTGACGAATTGTCCCATAACACAAATAAATTCATATCTCCATGAATAATTATTGAAATCAGATGATCTTTAGATCAATCCTACACCTCTCGATGAGAGGGATCCAAGAAAAATATTAGCTGCCATTAATAAGACGACCCACATGGAGTTTGGCCCTAGTTGCCAATTTTAACACTCCCTCTCAACTAGGGAGAACTCCATCCGCTGATCCATATGTTCGATTGTACTATCTCTACTATTAGTGCCTTGCATTGCTTTGCTCTGCTGAACCATGAAGAAGAAGAATTGATCGAGAATGTCTCATACCATTCTCTACTGACTCGAAGTCAGTTCTATATGATGAGAGTGTCATATCACTCTTATTGACCCGAAGTCAGTTTTATTGATCCCAGATTAATATCACAAGAGAGTGTCTCAAACCACTCATATTGATCCTAGATCAATTTCATTGATCCCAGATCAATGGAGGTCATCCTAGCATAGGGAGTATGATAGATACAACGATGTGTCCATTGATAGTACTATTATGGTCCCTAACCCCATTTCCCTGCTCATTGATCAGATGAGAGGTACTTCCCATGAGTTCCAAACTGCATGGGTAGGATGCCTCGACAGGAGAACTAATCATCCTGTCCCACATGAGAACTAATCATCTTGTCCCACTGGAGAACGAATCATCCTGTCCCACATGAGAACTAATCATCTTGTCCCTCAGGAGAATGAATCATCCTGTCCCAAAGTCGCCACGGGGTATCACAAGGGAAGGTTGAGCCATTCACCCAGCACACAACGCGCCATTAGGGGAGGGTGAGTTGCCCTATGGTCGTGTGTTGCTCCAGTAAATACCTCAAGCCCCCTCCAAAGCTCCCAGAGCTCAATGCATGCCACATGCAGGACCCTTATAAGAAGGTCTCTCAACGACTCCAAGTCGTTTGGTAAAGTCACAGATTTGACCTTTCTCTGGGGCTTTGACAAAATGTCTGCACCCTATACATCAGTCTCAATGCGATGGAGCCTCCTTGCTCATCGACGTACCATATCCCAGATAAGGTAGTATTTGATGTCTATCTGCTGGAGCAATCATCGAATACAAGATTCCTCAACAATCAAATCCCCCCTGGTTGTCACAGAGAATCACAATGGTATTCATCATGTGTACAAACAGCTCACTGAAGAGCTTCCACAACCAGGGAGCTTCACATGAGATCATACTCGTAGCTATGTATTTGGTCTCGGTGGTGCTTATAGCAACCGACTTCCGCTTCCTGCTCATTCATGTTATCGAAGCAGAATCCAAAGAGAACCAACACTAAGAAGTGCTCTAGTGATCCTACACACTGCTTGCCTAGTCAACATTCGAATAATCATGCAGCTTCATATTTCCGGCAGTGTATCTCAATCCATGAGAGATTGTGCCCCGAAGATATCTCATAAGATTCTTGGCACCAATCCAGTGAGGCTCAACCAAATATGAGCTCACCATGCTAACTGCAAAACATATATCCGAACAAAAGTTCACCAAGAATGTCAATGCAATTGAGTTTATGAAACTTGGAGGCATTTCCCAAATCCGGTCCGTCATCACCACCATATAAATTCTGAAAGTTAAGATCCTCGAGGTAGTCACTGGCTTGCAGTTTACCATTCCACATCTGGAATCCAACTCCCTCTTACTTTTGCAAGTGAGAGGGTCTGCACCTGTCAAAAATAGGTCGTCCTCAGAAGGTGCCGGTATGAGAGGTCTATCATCCACAACCTTTAAACAATGGTTTGGATCGACTTCACTCTTAGTGAATCTTAGCTTCATCTGACTGTTATCAATCCTCTCATATCAAACTCGAGTTGGTTAGCTTCAGCCATAGAGGGCTTTCTTCCACCTTGCATACATGAGATTCCTGATGAATCTCAAACCCCACGGGTTGTTCCAAACTTGTGGATCTGCTACATGAGGGGAATGGTCCCCTTGTGAGATTTTCCTTCAGTACATCTCAGACGTACCTTCATGCTCCTTTTGAATTCAGGCATCCCTGTCATCATCTGACTCACAGACCTTCGGTGCTATATGTCAACTGACATGGTCCCCAATGGACTTTTTACAATTTGATACAAATTGCCAACCCTGAATCCACAAGTAAAATCATCTTTGAAAATTCTATTTTCAAACATGTACCTTTCCATCGATGAATGCCACCCTGAAACCTTTGACTTCCATTGCTGAAATGGACACTAGGTTCTTCTTGCGATCAGGTACATAAAAAAGATTCAATAAATGAATCAATTTACCCTCATTCAATTGAGGAGTAACATCCTACGCCCTTTTCAGAATAGGTGGCATCGGCTCCAAGTATAATCCCACGATCGTTTCCATCTCTACGAAATTCGAGAGAGCACCCTTCTATCCAATGAGGTGCCTTGAAGCACTACAATCAATAAGACAAATTCCCAAAGAATCTGAACGAGAGGGCCAATACAAGATAACGCTTCTTTATCTTATCAGAAACAACATTTGATTCTTCATACCTGGGGTTCCTTGCTTTCATTGAAGAGTCTGCTGTATCCTTGATGACCTGCATTACCTATCATTCCTCTGATCATTGAAGATGTCCCTGGAATGATTGTTATCATCATCAAGTGATGTGTCCCTGCCAGTGGGACACTCCTTCGCATAATGGCCGAACTGCCTTTCCTTCCATCCTTAGATCTGGACTTCCCATAGAAGTGATCTTCAGGTAGGCCATTAGAAACTTCCGCTGTGCCATTCTGATAGTTTTCTCTACTTCGACTTCACCCTTGGTGAATTAGAAGAGGGATGAGGAATCCATTGATCCTTTTGTCCTTTCTCAACAATCTTCGGTGATTGCTCTTTCACTCTTGCTTGGGCTTTGTCTTCACCTCAACTTCGATACCATGTTAAGTTTAGATATGTTCTATGCTAGAGCAATTTATTTCAATTTTCACAGTGAGCTCAATAGATTTTCCAGATTAGCAATCACATCAGGATTAAAGTAAACTGCAGATAGAACAGAAATATAAATCGCAGAAGACAAGCCAAGACAAGAGGACACAAGATGTGGTCCTAGCCAGGGACAAACTCCAATGTGGGAAAACCCTTGATCAATTCTTCTTATATGTTTTTCAATAGTTTAACAGAGACAAAGAGTACATTTACAACTGAAGTCAACACTTTGACTTATCTAGATGAGAGCATAGATCATCTCTAAGAAGATGATACATGAGATCAGTTGAAGACATGTTGCTTCAATTAATTCTCCAAGGTGCTTCCTTCACCTATCAATGTGCTGCATCTCATCATCATGTTGCACCTCACCGTGCTACACCATGCTGCACCCATCATCACAATGTTGGACCTTATGACTGCTGCACCTAATGTTGTACTGCTGTCCCATTTGTTATGATTGAACCATGTTGTCCATGTATTGCTTGTTTGCTGTCCCTTGCATGTTTGCCGTCTCTTGCATGTTTGGTGTACTTGCTGCTAAGTACCATACAACTGTCCCAATGTTAGTTCGTTGTCCCTTGCATGTTGCTGTACCATTATGACATTGCTGCACAATGTCATGGCTATCTCGTTGTGCTTTGCCATACCATAACAACGCCATGAATTTTGCTGTACTAAATACTAGTTGTCCCATGTTGTACCATTGTACCATCGCTGTCTCGTTGTGCACTATATGCCATCGACCATTGCTGTCCCATTGCTGTACCATATGCTGCACCATATTGCACCAAGTTGTCTTTGCTGTCCCATTGCTTATCATTGCAACACCATGTAGCATCGCTGTCCCACTGATGTACCATACTTCTCCAAGTTGCCTTTGCTGTCCCATTGCTGCACCATACTTCTCCAAGTTGCCTTTGCTGTCCCATTGCTTATCATTGTAGGACCATGTAGCATTGTTGTCCCATTGCTACACATACTTCTTGTTGTCCATACTACTGCACCATTGCTGCACCATACATTTTGCTATCATATACTATGTTGTCTATAATGTTACAACGTTCATCATAAGACTTGGATTTATCATTCATGACTGTGATTCAATCCAAATGACAGATAGAGCATCCTTATTTAGAACAACATGAAGGATAACTGAAGGTGTGGTTTCTTTATCTCAACGTTTACGTGTGAGAGCATTCCTTCCATGACAACAATGGTATTCCTTTCATGACTGCGTATAGGATAAGGGCTTTTCCTTTCATGACAGCAAAGGCATTCCATGTGTAGAGTACTTCTTCTAGGACAATGTTTAGGTGCCATCTTCATTAGGCAGCGTAGCAACTAGGTTTAGGGTATCTCTTCTCCTTAGACCTGCGACTAGGGTTTCTGCCTTCATTTCCATGGCTGCGTATTACTACTTCTTCATAGGGCAACGTTAGAGCTTCTCCATAGGGCAGCGTTAGAGCTTCTCCATAGGGCAGCATTAGGGTTTGCTGTTATGCCTCCTTCACAGTGCTAGATCTCCCTTTCCTCCCGTGTCTAGGGTTTTTTCATTAGGGCAGTGTAGAGCCTACGACACTCCCTCTAGCTTAGGGCAACGTTATCCCTTAGGATCTCTCCTCCTACTAAAACCCAAACACAAGTAGAGAGGAAGAGATCCCAAGCGTGTTGAAATGACTTGGGCCACCTCTATTTATACTAAAACGTTGAGCACAAGTGGGGTTTATTTGGTTGCTGGCCGACCTTGATGATTTGTCCCATAACACAAATAAATTCATATCTCCATGAATACTTATCGGAATCGGATGATATGTAGATCAATCCTACACCTCTTGATGAGAGGGATCCAAGAAAAATATCAGATACCATTAATAAGATGACCCACATGGAGTGTGGCCCTAGTTGCCAATTTTAACATGAGTAATATAAATAGTGTAGCTAACAACAAAGAAAGTGATGCTTCTCCCATCTATAGGTTTCGTATGGTACAATAATCTAGAGAAACAAGGGAAAGAGGAAGAATCCATTGTGATTGAGTTCAACACTAACTTAGTGAGTTATTATTTGTGTGAATGTGTTCCATGTTGCTATGTTGTGGTGGCACCTCGGGAGAGTGCAAGGTTGCCTGCCAGGTTTTTAAAGTGACCATATTTCATTATGTGCAATTGGGTTGTAGCAATAGATTGCATGATTTAAGTCAGCACATCTTGGGAAGTAACATTGTCACTAACACTGTGCAAGGAAAGTCCACTGTAAGTGCAAAACTTGCCGATATGCTTTTGTGAAATTCATATTTGTGCAACAACTAACCCAAATTACCATGGATGTAGTCATCGTTTGAATTTATTCAAGATCAAACCTCCTTCCTGAGGAGTTATTGCTCCCTATGAAATATCTTACTAAATGATTTTTTTTTATCTTGATGTGCACCAAGGTGTACCACTTGTTGGCTAGGGGCATTTGTCCATTGACCCCGTTGTGATAAAGTTACATGGTTCCTTGTTTGGTTACCTATTCTTTATGTTGCAGGATTGTATCTTCTTGTAGAACTATGTTGACATTAGCAACCAGTCCTTTTGGAAGTGGTGAGACATAGTTCTATTTATGTTCATCTAACATTGATACCTTACATAGATTTATATGGTTCATGTTAAACACTAGATGGATTCCCATACACAATGTCAAATTCAACTAGCATGTTCTCGCTAGTCTACTCTATGATTGTACAATGGCCCTTATTTGAGTGAATTGTTCTTTCTCTCTTTCTCGTTGAAGCGACCTTTTTGAAGATACACCCAAACCCCATCTCTTGTGTGAAATTATTCATCTATTTAATGTTCATCATGTTTGGCCTTGTGCAAAGCTTTGTGCACTTTATCATGTATTTTCTAGATGTGGTTGGGGAAGCTTAGTGCTGTAGTGGCCTCCACCACCATTGCTACCTCAAGAATTAAACCTAAATTGCTGATGGATTCAAAATCCAAGACACTCTTTAAATGGTGAAATCCCTTTGGTGTAGTGTACTTCATGATTATAACTATATCACACATGGGGGATGTTGAAATCACAAGTTTTTTGGATGTCAATAGTTAAAAATGCATAACAATTGAACCATGGTGTGATTTTATCTTAATCTATCCATTTCTTTGTGGATAAAAATAAAATACTCCTCTTCAATTTGGTGTCCACTAGTAACCACATGTTCGGGAAAACAAAGTATTCCATACAAGACAAACACCTTCAGTAACCACTCATACAATTAGATCAAACATCATAATACTAGTATTTTTACATGGTTAAAACCCTCTAACTGGAAAATAGTCCATGGCCCCAACTGTTGGAAGTAATGCTTCCATGTCATGTATAGTTGTCATTGGGAGTTATGAGGATTCAGTCTAGAAGTCATTGTTTCTAATGTGTGAGTTGTAATGGTGATCTGGTTCTGTCGAAGTCAGTAATTTGTGTCATATATATTTGTACCTGTGATGATCAATAAAATGATTGAAGAGTGATTTGTGTTGTGTGTAATTGCTCTCTGCTCTCCCTTCTATTTTTCTGTCATGGTATCAAAGCCTACTCTGGCATTACTTCCTCAAGGGAGGGTTAGAGAGATGTGACAGTCATAATAGCTGATTCTTTGTAAATAAGTAGAGTAGGGTAGGAGAGTGGATTGTCTTCCTTTTTTTTTACATTAGTAGAATAAATTGTTGTTGAGGGATTTGTCAGCTCTGTATGTCTTGGTAAATAATTTTGCGATGCGCCTCTGTGTTATAGCTTTAGCCGGCGGAACGTTAGCTAATAAGAATTCCCTTCTGCGCACTCAATCTATAACCTCATCCAACCGTGAATTTTGTAGTAGATCTATCACTGGTCATAACATCAAGGGGTCAAATTGCATGGATCAAATCGGCCAAAGGAAAGCTTCCCTGCTTGTTCTGTCAAGTCAGACACTGTGTATTTATCACCATTTTTGTTTCAGAATAGATCTGTTTGGTGATGCCAAGTACTTGGAGGCTACTTAGAATGCAAACGCTCTCATCACAACCAATTGTTGCAATGTCATCCACAAGTTCTCCACTGATCCCGTCTGCCTCTGTGTTTTGGAGAATTTAACATCTACGGATAAACACTAATTCACTAGACAAGTAGATGTGCCTAGAACAATAATTTAAAGTGTTTTAGACTTTTCCTATAAGCAATAGATAAGAAGAGAGGATAGAAGGCCTACTTGTAGTTCTGCTTTCCTCTCGTCTCCTTGTATCGATTCCGTCGCTTCTTCTCGTACTTAATCCGCTTGAGAAGTACCTTGTAAACACAACAGAAGACAAAAACCGATCAAAGCATACGATCCATTGAATATAAATGAAAGGAATCAGAAGCAGTTCATACATATAAGCATTACGAAAGAACACAACATATGGAAAAAGGTTGAAACACTTTATTAGATAAAAAAATGAATTACAACCATCAGTGTCTGATTCAAAGTCATTCCTCTAGCTTTGATCCCATCCACATCACATCAAAAGCAAGATAAGCTTGTGGCATTACATCATTTGCTCCAAAATCAAGTTTCATAGCAGCATTATCTCCTTACAATTCAACATAATCCAACCCCTGAACACTTACATGAGTGGTCAATTTATAGGAAGATGAAGGAGGTCTTGTCATTAATGGTGACATTGAATGGCCTTCGACACTTAGAATTAGTTCCATGGAGGAATGGATGAGAGGATAGAATGCTCCTTAACTCATTCCTCATCCATTTTCGAGCTCATAGGAGTTGATAAGACAGGGAACTTCTAGATAAATCCAAAAGATAAGAATATTCCCCAAACCCTATGTGAATTTCACTCATTCTCGCCCAGTGCAGGTGAAAGGAAGCCTAAATGCTCTGCAGAGCACCCCAGCAGTGGACTCAACTGCTCTGCAGCGCACCTTCATAAGGGCTTACCTACGTTGGTCCCTCTAGAGGCAATTTCTGGGTGTCTTCAAGTCATGAAACTGTCTGGGAAGGAGGCATTCAAAGGGTCGACTTGTTTAGGGTATGAAACAACTGAATTTAGGGTTTGATGAGCCCTAAAACATTACTCTGAATGTTGGGATTTGATGTGCCCAAATGGATCTGTAATAGTTGCCTCCTAAAGCATGAAGTCGGAAAAATGCCAATGTCGAATGAAATGCTTTACGATGTGATGAGGAGGTATCGAAGTGGAAGGTGACCTGCATCAATTACAATACATATATCATGATATTTGATTTTACATGAATTGCTGAGGGAAGGCATACCCATGATCAGGTTATAAACTTTCATTACATGTACATAAACAGTCGTCTACAGATATAGACCCATGATCAGAATGACTATCAATGTAAAACCATTGTACATATGATTTAGTACTCTTGATATCGTAGCCCTGATGGATGAAACTAGATTCGGGGTCTTCAATCCCGTTCAACCATTCGCTCAAGTACGAGCCTAACCATGTGAATATGTGATCTGAAGTCGAACATGGGAAGACACCATCTGATTATCAGCGAATGATGTTAGCTGTTAACAAATGCGAGAGAAATCACCAATAATGAAAATGATCCTCAAGGTACTGCAGTAGATTCTGCATCATGTGAATGAATGATTTGATGTCGAACACTATACAAAGTCTTTTGGTTGAAGGCCATTGATGTATGCCTATCATCGAAAGCGAGAAACTTGCCATTGATGCATGCAAGCCTCAAGGTACTGAATGAGTGTTTCTATGTCAACTTCTTGGATAATGAGTTGATGTCGACAAGAAGTGACTCGTCACAAGAGGCCCTTGATGTATCCCACATCAACGACATGAAACGAGTGTAATGATTCTAGAGATGGAATTTGACTGATGACATAAGGTTTAGGAATGGCAGTCATGAAAATGAAGGTTTATGGTATTGCAAAAGATGAATTTTGACTGGATGACTTCTCTTGAACATGTCGGCGACACTAAGGTGAATTGGTAGCATTGACCCAAAACAAAGTGATGGATGGTATGATAGACCAATGGTGTTATAACCATCAAGCTAATAACCCAACCCAGATAGTCACAATGATGGAGTGAAAGTGTCATGTTCAAGAGCGCCCTGCTACCATAAAGTGGTTTTCCCCTTTTTCCATTTTCCCCATTCATTGCTGACAAGTACCTCTTTATTTTTATCAAGCTTGAGGAGAATAACATATGCTTGTTGTATAATTTCACCCTTCGGGCGAATCCATCGCTATTTGATGTTTTAACGAGTCTAGTGAAGGTGAAACTCGGTCTTGTCTAGATGAACAAGTTTGTCGTTATTTGATGTTTTTAACGAGTTTAACGAAAAAGATAACTTTGTCCTTTTCATGTTTAGAGAGTTTGAAAAGGTACAAAAAGAAAACTCCACAAGTTCTTTTTCGTAAATTAATCTCTCAAGTCCGAAAAAGCGTAAAATAATACAAGAGAGATATCGTTTCCAATCTGTTAACGAGCTGGAAAGGACAAGTGCTCGACAATCTTTTCATGGTTAGAGAGTTTGAAAGGAGCTTAAAGAGGACTCCAGTTTGAGGAACGAGTGGTGTCTAGGGTTGCAACTGGTTCCGGTGATGTTGGAACTTCTCAAAACATGTTGATTTATGTGAAAAGGATGGCTAATAAGACCACTCATTGCAACTATTCTTTAATAAAGGTAAAACAACCAAGTGAAAGCATATGATTGGCCAAAGAGATGGTGGTGATGGAATGACACAACCAAAGCGCATTTGATAAAAAAGGCTAATAGAATGGAAATCACAAGGGTTAAAATGGAAATGGGTTCATTTTTACACAAGCTTGAACCATAGGGAATCATGCTTGGATTTAGTTTCATGTTTACACAAGCTTGAAACGAAAAAATATGTTTGGATTCAGTGTCATTTTTCCACAAGCTTGAAACGAAGAATTACGTTTGAGATTGGTTTACACGCCCCTAGCATGATAAAAGGGAGAGTCCCTTGTAACCAGATGGAAGTCGTTGCGGTGAAGAAGGACGATTGTTCAACACTTTTTTGGCTTCGTCCAAATAGGGACAAAAGTGAATGGGGTGATTCCCTTCACATAACCTACAGGAAAACTTAACTTTACCACTAGGTGCATGTCCCCGAAGCCTCATTACATTCACCTAAGTAGACTACTCATGGCTATCAGGTGGATGGAATGAAGGTTCATATATGAGATCAAGTGAAAGACTCGACTGGGATTTTACGAGATTTAATCAAAGACTCGACTTGGAATGTGGGACCTTGTTTCATTTTTAAATGAGCTTGACACAAGACAAGTAACTCTGTTCATATTCTTATTTCATTTTTTAACGAGCTTGACACAAGACAAGGAACTTTGTTCATATTCTTGTTTCATTTTTTAACGAGTTTGACACAAGACAAGGAACTATGCTCATACTCCTTGTTTCATTTTTTAACGAGCTTGACACAAGACAATGAACTATGCTCATGGGCCTATTTCATTTTTTAACGACGTTGACACAGTAAAAGAACTATCCCATGGAGCTGTTTCATTTTTTAACGAGGTTGACATAGTAAAAGAACTATCCTCATATCCTTGGTTTCATTTTTTAACGAGGTTGACACAAGACAAGGAACTATCCTCATATTCTTTGTTTCATTTTTTAATGAGGTTGACACAAGACAAGGAACTATCTTCATGGGAGTTGTTTCACTTTTTAACAAGGTTGACACAGTAAAAGAACTATCCTCATGGACCTGTTTCATTTTTTAATGAGGTTGACACAGTATCAGAACTATCCTCATATTCCTTGTTTCATTTTTTAACGAGGTTGACACAAGACAAGGAACTATCCTCGTACCGTTGGATCACAACTCATAAGAGGTCATGAAGGAGAGATCCGGTTCCAATGCTCCCAGTACATGATGTACAACATCACTGAACTAATTGTCAGTTGATGTAGGTATGGAACATGTTGCCACATAATTAACCCATGACAGGGATGATACCATTGGTACAAAAGGACCACTTAGGGAAGATGGTTGACTGGAAGCCATATTTGGATCGGGAAATGAAAGCTGGTCAACAGTGACAATTTTGCTTTCATGCGGGAAACAAATCACTCAAAAGAGTGTTGAAACAATAGCTCCCATGTCATAAACATAGCTGCGCCCAAGAAGTAAATTATAATCTAAAGGGCCTAGGACTACCATCACATTTAGATAAACGATTTTCCTCCCAAAGTAATAGGCAACTGAGGAAGGATCCCTAATGGTTGACTAGTTCCTCTGTTAAAAGCCAACATATTCTGAATAACATGCACAAGTGGTGGGGAACCGAGCGCTTGCCAAGCAGTTGAGGAAAGGATACTCACAGATGCACCTTCATCTACAATAGTGCCTGATACAATCATATTACAAGCTTGTACTATGATCTAGAAAGGCACATAAGAAGGAAGACAGAATCCATCCAGTCGATTCCAATCAAAGGAAGTGACTAAATACTTGGAGGGGGTACCGTAGAAATGAGAGAATTAATTCCTTGAGTTACGAGAACTTGAGGATTTTCCTCCTATCTTGATGGAACAGGGGAACTGCCCCCAAATTCATTAGAATCTGAAGAAACAAAAAAAACTTGAGTGGTATCATATTCACTCTTTTCGAGAAAGGTACGATTAGCTGAAGGTGAAATCGGGTCAACTATTACCTCGACCTATTGATTTGGGTCGGGCATAGACTCATAGGATTCACTTTCAGAGAGAGTGGGTTTGACCGACGGTTGATTTTGGTTAGTCAATTAATCAACTAGTGAAGGATTTAGGGAGATTTTCCTGTAACCAGATGGAAGTCGCTGCGGTGAAGCATGACGGTTATCCAACACTTTTTTGGCTTCATCCATATAGGGACAAAGGTGAATGGGGTGATTCCCTTCACATAACCTACAAGAAAACTTAACTTTACTCTTTTTTCCATGAACTTTACTACCACTAGTTGATGGTGTGTCACCAACATTATCTCAAGAAGTTGATGACACAGGATGATGTGAACGGGAAGACCATTCTTCTGTGATTTGAGGAATACCAGAACAATTTTGAAGAAGATGGGCTTTCGCACAAACTTTGCATGGACATCAAACTTTCTGAGGCTTGACGGATGGTTTCTCATCAGATGTTGCATTCAAAGCAATGGTTGCTTGGTTGCCCCTCTGCTGAATTTGCTTCTTCTTCTTCTTCTTCTTCTTAGCCACGTGGTTACTAGTACCAATACTTTCACCAGGCGAAGAGGAAGAAGGGGAGGAAGAAACAACCGAGGAAGAGGGAAAAGGGTCAACTTTAGGATCAACTGGAGGTTGATTTTGTCCAGTCGGAGGTGTACTCAATTTCAGAGAAATCACGACATTTTGAACCAAGGAGGTTGAAAACAACCATACTAGCAAGCCAATGGTAAATCCTAGAAAGGATGATGTAGCCATATAAGGAGCACCAATATTTCCGAAAAGGAGGAAAAGGACTAGGATTCCCATCAAAAGGAATTCCTTGATCAGTGGACTCCGGATTTGTCGCCATATGTTTCAACCTATGATCAACTAAGGAGCAAGCATGGAGGATGTTATCCGTGGTCAATTAAATTTATTTTAATCAAAGTAACAAAACAAAACAAAAGAGGGATACTCTAGGCAAAAGGTTTACCAAGCAACTGTGAATCACAGAATACCTCCTGGCGAACCGAGAAGTACGTGCAGGCAATCTCCCTGAATGCTGTGTTCGGTGTATTACAGTGTACAAAGTGGCCGACTTGGTTACCTAAGGATGGATAGCAACCTAGAGTTGTCCTCCCATATATACCCGAAGGTACGTGGAGGCCGAGTCCGTATAAGCGTTGTCTAATGCAAAACCGCACAGTGAGAGCATTCCCATATACTTTACGTACTGTAACACCGCCTATATACCCTAAGGTACGTGGACGAGCTACGATATACTCATGTACGTGGAATGAGGTATCACACTCGGGATGTATTACATACAGGTTAGCGACAACTGCTTTGTTTTACGACGCCAAAACACGTCTCTAGCCTAGACCTCTAAATGTCTTTCGTTAGGTGACAATGCTCCATTAGGTAAATTCAGATAAATTTAAGTTGATTTTCTTTAGATTTTTCCTTTCAAGGTTCACCACGTGATGTATGTTTGCAATTCCTAAAATGCAACTAATATGATAATCATTCTTTCCATTCAATTTAACAATGAAAATCCTTAGCTAGTAGGGATAGAGCAATCAGAGCTTTGACAAAGAGCAAATAACACAACTAATGCAATTTACCTAGCTATTCCTTTCAAGCATTCACAAACTACAATATGAACGATGCAAGTTTTGTTTTTTTTCAATTTCCTTAATGTGAATATGAACAAAAGGGAACTATGCACATACAATCAATCAATCTTTAATAAGAACGAAGACTTTTACGATAGTTTAAATTCGAAGGAAGAGAAGACTTTACGACACTTTCTTTCGAATGAAGATTAATCAACTATATTATAACTTTGACTATAGACTGATAATGGAAAAGAAAACATTAAAGAAACATTAATCAATCAAATCAAAGTAGGGTTGGTAAAGGAGATAAAAATTTGTTCTTTGAGACATGACATTCATTGATCAATCAACAAGCAAACAAACATAGAAAAGTTGGCAAAAACACTTTCCAAAGGTGGGAATTTGACCTAAGGTTGATCAACGCAGGTCAAAGAGGGCCTAACTGTGCTGCAGAGCACTATCTCTCACTCAAGGGTGCTCTGCAGAGCACTGTCCCTTGACCAAGCCTGCGCTGATTTCTGAGAGGCCACTCAAGAGTCATCTAACCTCAAATTTTGACCAAAATTCAATGCAAAAGAGCTAAAATACAGTCAATGAACACAAATAAAGTCTACAAGGATGTCTTAGGAGGTGGATAAGCTACTAGGAAAGAGGATTCTTCCCCAGCGGAGTCGCCAATTTGTTTTGGAGAATTTAGCATCTATGGATAAACACTAATTCACTAGACAAGTAGTTGTGCCTAGAACAACAGTTTAAAGTGTTTTAGACTTTTCCTATAAACAATAGATAAGAAGAGAGGATAAAAGGCCTACCTATAGTTCCTCTTTCCTCTCGTCTCCCTTGTATCGATTCCATCGCTCCTTCCCGTACTTAATCTGCTTGAGAAGTACCCTGTAAACACAACAGAAGACAAAAATCGATCAAAGCATACGATCCATTGAATATAAATGAAAAGAATCAGAAGCAGTTCATACATATAAGCATTATGAAAGAACACAACATATGGAAAAAGGTTCAAACACTTTATTAGATAGAACATGGAATTACAACCATCATTGTCTGATTCAAAGTCATTCCTCCAGCTTGGATCCCATCCACATCACATCAAAAGCATGACAAGCTTGTGGCATCACATTATTTGCTCCAAAGTCAAGTCTCATAGTAGCATTATCTCTTTACAATTCAACATAATACAACCCCTGATCACTTAGATGAGTGGTCAATTTATAAGAAGATGAAGGAGGTTTTGTCATTAATGGTGACATTGAATGGCCTTCCATACTTAGAATTGGTTCCATGGAGAAAGGGATGAGAGGATAGGATGCTCCTTAACTCATTCCTCATCCATTTTCGAGCTCAGAGGCGTTGATAGGACAGGTAAACTTCTAGATGACTCCAAAAGATAAGAATATTCCCCAAACCCTATGTGAATTTCACTCATTCTCGCCCAACACAAGTGAAAGGAAGCCTAAGTGTTCTGCAGAGCACCCTAGCAGTGGACTCAACTGCTCTGCAACACACCTTCATAAGGGCTTACCTACGCTGGTCCCTCTAGAGGCAATTTCTGGATGTCTTCAAGTCATGAAACTGTCTGGGAAGGAGGCATTCAAAGTGTTGACTTGTTTAGGGCAAGAAACAACTGAATTTAGGGTTTGATGAGCCTTAAAGCACTGATCTGAATGTTGGGATTTGATGTGCTGAAATGGATTTGTAATACTCTGCTTCGTTCTGCTCTCCAAAACAACGAGCATCGGTCACCGCAAGAACGATCTCTAGGTGCCATCGGTAGCCTCGGCTCGGTTGATCCTTGTTCCTGTTCCATTTATCCCCATCAAGGTCTCGACGGTGGGAGCGAGAGTTTGTCTTGTCTATTTGGATTTTGGATACCTACTTTCCCATTCTCATGAAATAATCCCTCGTGGATAGTGGAATGAATTGGTCGCTTTTATTAGTTCGATTTGTCAAAACCTTATTTATTTAAGGTTATTTTAATATTGTCTAGGTTGTTCGGTATAAGGAGTTTGGTATATTAGAAAGAGTAAGGAGGCAGGTTGTTTGGTATATTATAAAGAGGTTGAGCATGAGTTTTCTGGTTTGGGTATTGTGATTTATAATTTAAAAAAATAAATAAAAAAAGGTGTGAGAGATAGTGTTGGTGTTTGTGTTTTTATTGTTTATCAAAAGGATTGATGGTTCTTAAACTAGAAGCCCTGGTGTCCGAAACATCAATTCTTGTGTGTTAGTACTTTTGGCTATAAAAAGGGTTGGTGGTTCTTAAATTGGAGGCCCCAGTGTTCGAAACATAAATTCTTGTGTAAGGTCAAATTGTTTGATCAACTCTTGAGCACATTCAGCATCCAAACCTCCATCCTATCAACTAACGGATAATCAAAAGCGAAATATCTGACAAATGGTGGTTGGTCCACAGGATGGTTCATTAGTTGACGACTCTTATCGCAGAAGCCCCGACGAGCTGAGTTGTCAATATTGTTGATCCTGCAAAGTTCATCAACGATGGTTAGAAGTGGTTACATTTTAAATGGAGGTCAAGTGACAACTCGAAGATGTGGTGGTGAAAGATAAATGTTTGCGAGATTCCAGAGTGGATGTGGGTGCTAATGAAGACTAGTTAGACAAATATTTATTTGTTGTTGTAATATGTTTTCCATGTAAGAATTAAGGGAGGGTGTTGGAAGTAATGCTTCCATGTCATGTGTAGTTGTCATTAGGATTTATGAGGAGTCAGTCTAGAAATCGTTGTTTCCAATGTGTGAGTTGTAATGGTGATCTGGTCGTGTCAAAGTCAGTAATTTGTGTCATACATATTTGTATTTGTGATGATCAATAAAAGGATTGAAGAGTGATTTGTGTTGTGTGTAATCACTCTCTGCTCCCCCTTCTATTTTTCTATCATCAACTAACATGGCCACTTGAGACAATTTTGTTAATGTAAAAGAAAATTTGTACATAAGAGAGTCTTTGAGAATCGATCATTGGCAATGACCCTCCATGCTCTTTAAATAAATATCATGGACCAATTATGTGTTAAGTCACAAATAAATATTTATTAGTATCAAGGAGAATATGAGTCGTTAGATCACTCTATCTAGAACGTATCATCACTGTTAAATTACTATGCAACTGATATGCACTAAAGAAACACACTTTTACGTAAAGGCACACTAACCGAAATTGAACTTCATCAACTCGTAAATGTCTAAATATCTTAATGCCGCAACGTTTATGAGAAATATATCAAAAATATATTGTCATGGACTTTGATAATTGATGATGGTAGACCAAAATGCACCCAAACTTTGTAAAAATAAAAATAGTCTACACACTGCTATAACCAGTCTTCCTACGTGGTATTATGACAACAATTTAGTTGAATTGGTGCACTACTATCATGATGTAATTACCACCTTTATTAGTTCTATGTAAACTTGGTAGGAAGTCAATTGAATTTGAATCCTATTCTCTACAAGTGAAGGAATATGTATAGATTCTTAAGTGAAATAGGAAGAACCATAATGACACACACGCAATACACAAATATTTACCTTGGAACATTTTAATTGGGAATACCAAGCTAATTTAGAGTAACACATCTATCTTCTTCATTGCATTTTAACTTGTACAATATCATGTTTTCTACTTCTAAAACCATAATTCATTAATCACAACCAGATCACAACCCTAATCCCATAATTGAGATTAAACTATAATATGTCAAAAAACATTCATTAAAAAAACAAAAAAACCATAAATGGGTGCCCAATTTTTTTGGGACATTGTTCCAAACCTTAATAGCTTAGGGCTAATGCTTATCCCCAAAAATGGTCAACAAGCGGTAGGGGTGGACGATTATAATGGGCCAAAAAACTATTTGTCAAAAAGCACAAAAATAGGCCAAAATTTGGTGCTTTTGTTTTTTATTTATTTATCTCGAGTTGTCTTAAACCTTGATGGGTTAGGGATAACATCCCTCCATATAAATTATTTTAGTAAATGGATGGGGCTAATACCCTTCCATGCCCCTAGCCCACTAGTGCAATTATTGGCTTTGCACTTGACACAATCTACATGCAAGAATATAACATGTCTCCAACATTTTCCCACTTGTTTTCTTTGCATAATTAGGGGCCTATGATTTATAGGGTCACAAGTTCAAGGAAACAATGTTCATTGTTTTTCTACAATAGGGGAACTTCTTTACTAACAAACTTTATCAGTGAATTTGCAATATTTTTTAAGGTGTCAACTTGTGCTTGCAACACCTCCTTGTCTTCAACCGTGTCTCTCTCTCCACTCTCATCTACTTTGCTTATTTATGGAACAAAAATGCACATGAATAAAATGGAACCTTTTTTCGACCTAGTGACTCGGTTATAACAAATCCTGATAGCCACTTAGGGGTTAAATTCGACCCATTCAACCCTCAATATGAGTTACAACTTGACCCTTCTAAAGTCTTCGTCATAGTGCTTACATAGCTAGCCTCTTTTCCACGAGTAATAGGGGCTGACATGGCATCCTATTGAATTATGTTGGTCAATTTTGATAGGGAAACTTCTTAGAAGTATAAATTTCTCATACATGCTTCTATTGAGGCGATTCTTGTTCATAGTATGGTTGAGACCACAAAAAGTGGTCATTTAAGGCCTCAATTTTTTTTTGATGTTTTTCACCCAAAATTTTCCAAATTGGGACTGTTGGTAATAATGACCTTGCAAGTTGATTCCTCCAAAATTTCCACTCTAAAAGCATAGAGATGGATGACAAATAATATATTGATCCAATCTTGATTAATGAAGTATCTATTGCCTCTACCCAAAGTTTCTGTTGTATACTTGCAACAATGAGCATACTTGCTTTTTCCATTAGTGTCTTGCCCATTCTTTGTACAACTCCATTATGTTGAGGTGTGTATGTAGTTGTATTTTACTGTGCTATTCTACTCTAATTATAGAACTACTCAAAATATTTCCTATGTAAACTCTCCTCCATTTTTTTTGTTTTTGGGTTTTTATTAACTTATTTCGAAAGTGTTTACACCATGTTTGGGGGTCCTCCATGAGATTTGGAGTAGAGGGGTGTATGTTTAGATCTTGGATGGATTGAGATGAATTAGTAAATGGTAGATGGTCCATGATGGATTTATTGGAAATTGTAACTAGGTTTGGTCTTCAAAAGGACTATTTTATAAACATGGCATTGTATATTTTTATAAAGAAAGAAATTTTTTTTTAAATTATTCAAAGCATGGGTTTCATGCTCAAGTCTAAGTCAAAAATATGTTCTTCGTGCTTTTAGGTCTTTCTAGGACAAATAAAAAATGTGTCATTACAGTCCCATTTGGACTCTTTGTAAGAAAGAAATATCTATTTTGAGTCAAGGAAAGCCATTTTTCTCTAAGACCAAGTCGGCTTAGTCAAGGTACCTAAAGGAGGGCTATTTGACCCCTCAAGAAGGATATAAATAGAAGGAGCTCGACTCATTTGAAGGACCATCTCATCTCAAGTTCAATCTGCAATATAGTGAAGAAGGACAAAGAGCAAGGAGGACAAAGAAAAGAAGAAGTCGAAGTCTCTTGGGGATCATCTTTTTCTGTCCACACATGTGAAGTTGCTAGGGTTTATATCAAGTTGCAAAGTTCTAGGAGGTCGAAATTGTAGGGCCAAAATTTTGAAGTGAAGCTGCAAGGTCAAAATTCTAGATGCAAAGTTGCAAGGTTGAAGTTTTGAAGCTGCCTTGAAGAAGATCTTGGTGGGATGACTTGGTGCTTGGGAGAATTCTGGGATTTGGTCTTTGGGACTTGGAAGTCTCATTGTAAGAATATTCTATAAGAGAAGATTTCTTTTTGGGTTTTCCCCTTAGAGGGGTTTTGCCCTGGCTTGTAGCCTATATCGTGTATACTTTGTATCGTTGCAATCTTCATTGTTTTGGTAATTGCTTGATGAACAAGATATAATAAATAATAAAAAGGCCAAAAAATATCACAAGTAATTATCAAGTTAAGGAAAATCATCTATAATCTACAAGCCTCTTGATTTTCCAACATGGTTTTAGAGCTAAGGTGCAAGGAGACTGAAGATCACATCCTAGTTGGCACTATGAAAGGGTTATGAAGAAGGGTTTCAAGTTTCTTGGGAATCTTGCTATATCCATCAAGGGTTACATATTAAAGATCATCTCCAAGCTAGTAAAAGAAGTGATGGATGGATACTTATCTTCTGCTTTGTCTGGGACTTTCAAGGACAAGAATGTATGGGTTATTGACAGTGGTGCTTCGGCACATATGACAGGTGAATGCAATCAACTCCATACTTTGTCAAACTTGGAGATAAGAAGAGCTATCTAGCGAAAGGGATTGGATCTACTTCGTTAGACCTCGAGTCTGATGGAATTATTCACCTCAACAATATTCTATATGTTCAAGGTTTGAAGAAAAACTTACTCTCTATTTCCTGTCTAGAAGATAAGGGTGATATAATTGCTTTTGTTGATGGAAATGTTTTGGTTTGGGGTAAGGACTCTAGTATTGATTATGACAGGGTAATTAGGATTCATGAGGGAACATTATATAGACTTTTTACACCTCTCTCTCCAGCCCTAGTTCACCTAGATGTGAGCCCTTTTGAAATATGGCATATAAGGTATGGACACCTTCATTACATGATTTTTCCATCTCTAAATGAAATGGTCAATGTCATCCTCGAATTGAAGGAAGAATATGAAGGGACCTGTAAGGGTTGTTATCTAGGAAAGAATGTGAAAAAATGATTTGCAAAAAGTGATACCAGATCTAAGGAATTTTTATATATCATACACTTGGATGTATGTGGTCCTAGGGCAGTAAAATCTCTTGGTGGACATCAATATTATGTGACCTTCATTGATGATTTCTCAAGGAAAACATGGTTGTATCTCCTTAAGAACAAAGATGAGGTATTCGATAAGTTTCAAGAATTCAAGAATGAAGTAGGAAATCTGATAGAAAGAAAGATAAAAACTCCAAGGTTCGACAATGGTAGAGAGTATACCTCCAAAGAACTTATAGTGTTTTGCAAGGAAGCAGGGATTAAGAGAGAGCTAATAGTTCCTTATAATCCTAAATAGAATGGTGTGGCTGAAAGGAAGAACAAAACAATTGAAGAATGTGTCAGAGCCATGCTAGATGATCAAGATCTCCCTCAATTATTATGGGGAGAAGCATGTGCAACAACTGTCTACTTGCAGAACCAAAGTCCTCAGAAGATTCTCAACAACATGATACTAGAAGAATCATTTATAGGGAAAACACAGAGTGTGGGTCATATTCGAATATTTGGATACCTCGTTTATATGCATATACCCAAGGAATAAAGGAAGAAGTTGGATCCTACCAATCTGAAGGGAATCTTTGTTGGGTATAGTGCTTCATCTAAAGCATACCAAATCTACATTAAAGAGGGTTGTCATATTGAATTAAGCCGGGATGTCATATTTGATGAAAATGTGGCTTACAAGAAATCAAAAGATGTTCCAGTTGATTTTGACGAAGAAGAGGTACCGATTTTTGAGGATATCTATAGGGCAACAATGGTTATGTTTCTACATCAAATCAAGGAGATGTTGAAGGACCTAGTGAGCCTGTTTAACAAGTTGTTCTAGAAATTCGTAAGAGACCTACTTGGTTGAGGACAAATCTATAAGAAGAAAAAGGACATACAAGAAAAGGAACATTCAGAGAAATTAAAAAACCTAAAAGGTACTTTGGGTATGCAACATATATGACAAAGCTCATTGAAGTTGAAACTTCCTCCTATGAAGATGCAACTAAACATCAAGAGTGGAGGAATGCGATGCAGGAAGAATATTAGTCAATTATGAAGAATGATGTCTAGGAAATTGTTCCTAGATTGAGTGACAAACCGATAGTCACTTCAAAATGGATATATAAAATAAAGCATGCTGCAGACAATAGCATTGATAAATACAAGGCAAGGTTTGTAGCAAGGGGCTTGTCATAAAAAGAAGGTATTGATTACAAAGAAACTTTTGTTCCTAAAACTAGATATACTACAATCAAATCTCTTATCTCTTTGGCTGGTACTATGGGATGCAACATCCATCAAGTGGATGTTAAGGCAACTTTTCTGAATGGGACTATCGATGAAGAGGTTTACATTGAGCGACCTCAAGGATTTGAGATAAATAAGAGGGAGACTCATGTTTGTAGATTGAAAAAAAATCTATACAGCTTAAAGCAAGCACCTAGAGCTTGGTATGCAAGAATTGATGCATACCTATTGAGACTTGGTTTTTCCAAGAGTTCTGTAGATCCTAACCTCTACATCATGGTTGTCCAGGATGAACCAATAATTATAATATTGTATGTGGATGATCAACTTGTTATTGTTATATAACATCAAATTCAGGAATGCAAGAAGCAATTAGCAGTCGAGTTTGATATGAAGGATATGTGGATTATACATTACTACTTGAGACTAGAAGTATGACAAAAGCCAAGTGAAATATATCTTGGTCAAGGAAAATATGTGATCAAGATTTTAAACAAATTTGGCATGATGGTTAGCAAGCATATGACGACTCCTATGATTACCAATCTAAAGAAGTTGAGGAGTTCAGATTCTAGTTCAGTGGATCCTACTTGCTTCAATAAATTGATTGGGTCCTCGATGTATCTACTAAATACTAGACCTGGCATTTGTTTTGCAATAAATGTCCTCAGTCAATTTTAGATGGATCCAAAACATGATCATTGGATTGCTGCCAAAAATATCCTAAGATATTTGCATGGAACCATACATCATAACCTTCATTATAATAATAATGAGATCCAACTCATGGGATATACAAATTCTTATCGGGGTGACAGTGAGAGAGATGAAAGAAGCACAACGGGGTGGATGCTTCAATTTAGGATCTTCCATGGTCTCATGGATGAGTAGAAAGCAGGATATAGTTGCTTTGAGTAATGTTGAGGCTAAGTATGTTGTTGCAAGTGAAGTTTGTCGGGAACCTGTTTGGCTCAGAAAGTTATTATCATATTCGAATTTAAGCTTCTGTGATCCTAGTCAAATATAGCCGTTCTATAGCCGTTTCCTTTTAGTCTTTAGAAGGCCCATATCCTTATTTAACTTACAACTATGATCTGATTCTTCATCTTGTCCTGATGATGAACCACACTGGTTGGTTCGAAACACGTCGACCAAATTTTTGTGATGTGATTTCTTCCAAAAATGTTTCTATTACTCAGTTATTATCATATTCTTTTGAATGACCGCTTAGCCCTACACGTATACATTGTGCTAATGAAAGGTGCATAAGATTGACAACAAACCCAATGTTTCATGCTAGATCAACGCATACAAATAGTAAGTACCACTACATTAGAAGCTTGGTACGAGATGGGTTCGTGGAGATGCATTTTTTACCTATAGATGAATAGGCAACAGATATTCTAACTAAAGAATTACCAAACAAGAAGCTTGAATATTTGAGAGACAAGCTTGGTTTGGTAGACATCTCTTCCCTAATTGAGAGGGAGTGATGTTGGTAGTTCTTCTCTTTGTGTCATGCACTAGACTAGGACCAACAATCGTAAGTCTTAGTGAGGGCCATAAGGAAAGAATGGAGTCTGGAGGATTGGATAAGCATCTAAGATTAAAAGTTCTTATGTATTAGAGAATCCAGGAAAGAAGAAGTACGTTGATGCTCTTTGAGGATGATGTAGGGCATCCAAGATAAGAGTAGTCAAAGAGGACCGATATTCTTTGAGGAATCAAGATTGGAAATCCAAGATAAGAATAGTCCTAAAAGGACATATTCAACGAACATCTGGATGGGGTATGTGCCTTATAGGTAGTGTGGCAAATCATGTAAAACCTCCCAACATAATGTTCTCGAATGAAGTTGAGCTTATTTAGTTAAGGCCTTCAATGACAGTGGTGTTTATGATATAGATGCTTGACACATGGCTTATCAATCCGATTTCTTATGACAATGCTTCAAGATTGAGATTCCTTGTACTTCATGATGGGATTATGAATACCTCCGTAGTTAAGACGGAGTGTTGGAAATTTTAAATAGGTTCGGTCTTCATAATGACCCTTTTATAAACATGACATTGCATATTTTGTATAAAGAAAGAAAAATGATTTATTTTATTTAAAACATGGGTTTCATGCTCAAGTCTAGGTCAAAAGCATGTTCTTCGTGCTTAGAAGTCTTTCTAAGACGATTTTTTTTTGTGTGTCATGTATTAAAGTCCCATTTGGACTCTTTGTAACAAAGAAAAATATTTATTTTGAGTCAAGAAAATCCATTTATTCTCCAAGACCAAGTGTCAGCCTAAAGCAAGGCTATTCGACCCCTCAAGAAGATTATAAATAGAAGGAGCTTGACTCATTTGAAGCACCATCTCATCTCAAGTTCAACCACGAAGAAGGACAAAGAGCAAGGAGGATGAAGAAGAAGTCAAAGTCTCTTGGGGATCATCTTTTTGTATCCACATGTGTGAAGCTGCTAGGTTTTTTATGAAGCTGCGAAGTTGTAGGGCCAAAATTCTAAAGTGGAGCTGCAAGGCCGAAATTCTAGATGCGAAGTTGCAGGGTGGAAGTTTTGAATCTGCCTTGAAGAAGATCTTGCTGGTGGGCTGACTTGATGCTTGGGAGAATTCTGGGCTTTGGTCTTTGGGGCTTGGAAATCTCATTGTAATAAGATTTTATAAGAAGATAAGTTTTCTTTCTGGTTTTTCCCCTTGGAGGGATTTTGCCTTGGCTTGGAGCCTATATCTTGTGTACTTTATCTTGTTGTGATCTTCATTGTTTGGTAATTGCTTGATGAATAAAATATAATAAATGACAAAAATGCCAACAAATATCACAAATAATTATCAAGTTAAGGAAAATCATCTATAATCTACAAGTCTCTTGATTTTCCAATAAGATTTGCACATTGCAGTAGCCTGCTCAGTAGTGGTTTGATCTTAATGGTGTGTCTGTTTTCCATTCTTTCCTAGAATGTTGGAGTTCTCTTAATAACTTAGGGGATGTCCTTCATGATGTTACATCAAAATGTTCTCTTGTTTAGAAAACACCCTACTTGAAAGGAGAAGAATTGTGCATGTTGGAGGAGGGCATCCAACCATATATAGCATAGGGTAGCTTGGATTCCTCTATGGAGGCTTAGTGTTGGCTCATGGACACCTAGATTGGGGTGATGTTCATGTAGGGGGAGTGGACCCAGAGGAATACATGGCATAGGAGTGATAGAGTTCTATCACTTCTATTTGTATTTATGAATTTTAATAAAATTATTCGAGTGAAAGAAAGAAAGAAGAAAGAAATTATTTTAATGTCCACGAGGCTAAAGATAGCCTATGGGACAGATTGCTTCTTCATCTGCTTGATGTATTCAGCCCGTTTTCTGTGAAGATTCACAATAAATGCTCCCAGCTTCTTTACAAACCCCTCACTAAATAGATTATCCCAAGAGCTAGCTGCCAGCATATCTGCATAACTTTCCCTGTTGCCTTTGAAGGCCTCACATTCTAAAATGAAATGTTTTTCTGTTTCCACTTTTTTGGAAGAACAAAAAATGCATACCCTTTCCTCCCACACTTCCTTTGGCTTTTTCCAGTGCCTTGTTTCACAACGGAGTTGATGAGAATTAGTCCTTAACTGAGCAATAAGAATTTTGGCTCTCCAAGAAATATTGGCCTCTATGTATGCTTTTGGTTGATGATTATGAGTGGGATTAAACACTTCAATATATTGATTTTTCTTTCTTCCTAGCTCCTTATCCCAAGTATGTTTGTGGAACTTTTCCATAACAAAAGCTTTTATCTCTTTGCTGTTTATGAAACACGCGTTCAAGAAAATACCCCATTTACTAAACCATTTGTTATTTTGCTGCATCCAAGTTTTTTAGCTCTTGCACAATCTATCATTAAAGACAACCTTAGGCCATCTACCCTCTTCCATTTGCTCAATTTTTTTTAAATACCTTATGACTCGCATCATAGCAATTGCTTCAATAGGAGCAGTCCCTGCTTCACTTAACAAGATATCATAAGGAACTACACTTTTAATCTTAATTTTTTTTTGTAATCAAACGCTTATAAATTTACTCAATTTGTTTCCACTGCATGTCGGAGGTATTGCTAGCCCACAGTTCACAACCATAGAGAATTATCAGAATCACAAGAAGCCCAAAAAGAGTTTGAGTGGTCTTCCAATCCCGTAACTCTGCCTCTCTACACCTATTTTGAAAAGCATAAATGCTTTCCAAGCCCCCAAAGTTTTTTTTTTTACAACCATTCCAACTTAGATTTTTGTTGAAGTCAATCCTGAGGTATCTGTAATCCGCAACTTCTTTGAGAATGTTGCCTTCAAAGTAGAACTTATGTTGGTTATGTTTTCTTTTCTTAAAGAAGACCACTACTTTCGTTTTAATGATATTGACTTGCATCCCCACACTTCTACAAAAATTCTCAAAGGATAGTAAGTGCTATTGCAAACCAAGAGCCGATTTAGGAATCAGAATAAGGTCATCTGCATACAAAAGAAGCCTTATAACAAACTTGCACAAATAGATACCATCACCCCCTTGCAAATTTAACCACTCCTCAAGCTTGTCGATATATAAACCAGAAAGGGTAGGAGATAGTGGGCAACCTTGCTTGACCCCAATATCGCTTCTAAAATTTTCAGAAATGCTTGCTGAAGTTCTAATTTTGACTTTCACATCTTCATACAACCTATGCACAACTGCTCTCAAATGTTTAGGAACCCCAAGTTCCTCCATTGTCTGCCAAAGTTTATCCCTAGGAACAGAGTCAAATGCTTTTCTGAAATCAACAAAGCAACAAAAGACTTCTTCCTTTTTCTCCCAAACTTTTTCAATGATGTGCCTTAAAGTTATGCAATGATCAACCGTGGAATGTTTAGGTCTAAAACCTGCTTGTCCTTTAGCACACTTATCTCTTTGTTCTGCCCACTTGCTAATTTTGTTTTCTAGCATGCTTCCAAATAGCTTTGCAAACAAAGGGTTTATCATGATGGTCCTATAATTGGAGGGATTATTGACGTCACCACTCTTGAAAAGAGGTATTGCCAGACTAGTTGACCAATCTGTGGGGAGCTCTTGTTGTATGATGTTGTTGAAGATTTTTGTAATGTGAGGTGCAAGAATCTTTGAGCCCCACTTTAGATATTCTGCTTGGAGTTCAGCTAAGTCTTTTGCTTTTCCAACACCCAACTTCTTGATACCCATCTCAACCTCTTGTACCGTGAAGAGTTCAGTGTTAGTGTTGACCAAGGGGGGAGGGTCAACTTTGGGAACATGCTCATTGAGTTGTCTTGCATAGTCAAACCATTTAGAAGCTGTAATATTATTTCCAATTTGTATCTTTTTTGGTTTGAGCTCCTTCCAAAATAATTTGGGATTATATTTCCCTAGGAAGATTAGTTCTTCCCTCCTTGAAACCATGAAATCAACATTTTTCTTGCTTAATAACTGCTTGTATGATTTGAGCTTTATGTTATCCTTGTTTGACTCTCTTCACATTCTCCTTGACTTATTGCATTCCTCGTCAGATCAAGCATTAACCAGAAAACAATTTGTTTCAGACTTCTTAATTTTTGTTCTTTTGCACTTTGCAAGTATGCATTGAATTAAATGTGTTAATTCATGACTATGAACACTGTGAATTGTAATTTTCTCCTTCTCAAAGAGCCTCTCTAGCGTCATTTTGAAAGTATTACAATTTTCTGGCGTCAAAAGAATTCTGCCCTGTGGGAGATTTTGTTGGACACACTGAATTTTTGACTCTAATTGTTTTTTTCCAATCCAAGAAAAATATAAATAAATTGGCTTGTGATCTGATTTCAAATCTCACCGCTGATCTCCAACCAAAACTTCCTCCATTTTCTCACACAAACCATGCGAGCAAATTACATAATCTACCACATTTGCTCCATTGTAAGTATTGCAAGTGAAATTACCAGACTTTGCCCATCTAGTCAAGCCATTACAAATGACTAAATCAAAGGCCCCACATAGAGTAAGCAATTGTTCACCAAAGAGATTGCAGCCCTTGTCCTTTGAAATTCTTTCCCACTGATGATTACTTTCTTCTTTAAGCCAAATAGGGTCGCAATCATTTTTACAACAAAGAATGCTAACTTGCTCACTTGCAGTCCTATCATTGAAATCACCCACTATAAGGACTTCATCTAGCTGCGAATATGTTGCAATATCCGCTTTTGAAGCTGCAAATGGATCCTTGTGGTCAAGCCCTCTACCTTTGTAGATTTTTGAAACCTGTGACGCAAAATAGCATGCTGCAATTCTGGCGTGGTTTCCATTTTCTGATATTTTAAACCAAATGAATTGCTTCTTTGAGTCTTCCTTTTCTAACTGAATAAGATGACCTTCTTTCTCCCTTACTAAAACCATGATACCCCTGTGCCCTTTGCCATTCCCCACTGCCTTGTTTCACACTGCCATCTTTCAGTATCCTTCAAACAAAGGTGTCTTGCACCCTTCATGCTCATGTATTTCTATGAGGCAAATTATGTCTCCATTTTCCGCAATAGGCCCTAACCCAGGGCCTCGTCTCCATGGGTAACCTCTGCAGTTCCAACAAACTAATCTTAAGGAAACTTGGGTATGACTTGATTGCTATTTATTTTGACATGCAAGACTCACATTTGAATCTTTGTCCCTGTTTTCCCATACCGACTTTGCTTTCTAATTTCTTGTTGAAGAGTTTGTTGCCTCTTCTTTATT